>SJYC01146535.1:0-32429 GCA_006408675.1 Madoqua kirkii | reverse complement strand
ACCAAGGATGAGATGGCTGGATGGCATCACTGACTCGATGGACGTGAGTCTGAGTGAACTCTGAGAGATGGTAATGAACAGGGAGGCCTGGCGTTCTGTGGTTCATGGAGTTGCAAAGAGTTGGACACGACTGAGCGACTGAACTGAACTGAACTGAAGAGTCAGCCTGGTGGCAGTAGTTAGCTGCCATCCAAGTATATTCTTGAAATGTGCTAAGAGAGTAAATTTTAACTGTTCTCACCCAAGAAAAAATAATTTCCTGAGGCAATTAAGTTATTAATTAACTTTATTGAGTAATTGTTTGGGAATATATCAATATAACAGATCATTATACTGTATACCTTAACCTTATCCAATATAATAGGTGAACTATCTGTCAATAGCACTGGAAAAATAAAATAAAGTGTACAGTTTGTACAAATAAAATAACCATATACAAACCAAGTACATTCTGCCTGATTCTATTCATCATCCAAGTATATTCTTGAAATGTGCTAAGAGAGTAAATTTTAACTGTTCTCACCCAAGAAAAAATAATTTCCTGAGGCAATTAAGTTATTAATTAACTTTATTGAGTAATTGTTTGGGAATATATCAATATAACAGATCATTATACTGTATACCTTAACCTTATCCAATATAATAGGTGAACTATCTGTCAATAGCACTGGAAAAATAAAATAAAGTGTACAGTTTGTACAAATAAAATAACCATATACAAACCAAGTACATTCTGCCTGATTCTATTCATATGTGTCAAAGAAGTGCAAAATAGTCTTTGTTTTGAATGTAATTGTGAAAAATGTAATCTCCTCAAGCCTAAATATCGTTATTTCTGAATGTGTCATAGGATAATAAACAGTACTACTAATGAATGTGTGAGCTTCCTTGACAGCTCAGTTGGTAAAGAATCTACCTGCAATGTAGCAGACCCTGGTTCGATTCCTGAGTTGGGTAGATCCCCTTGAGAAGGGATAGGCTATCCACTCCAATATTCTTTGGCTGGGAAGATCCCCTGGAGAAGGGATATGTTACCCATTCCAGTATTCTTGGGCTTCCCTTGTGGCTCAGCTGGTAAAGAATCCACCTGCAATGTGGGAGACCTGAGTTCAATCCCTGGGTTGGGAAGATCCCCTGGGGAAGGGAAAGGCTACCCATTCTAGTATTCTTGCCTGGAGAATCCCATGGACAGAGGAGCCTGGAGCCTATGGGTAGAAATAGTCAGACATGACTGAGCAGGCACGCATGCAATTGATTATGGACTAATCAAGAAAGAGCCTCAAGCCTAGACTCTGGAGAAAATGTAAACTCAGGGATGGGATTTAGTGCTGGGATCGTAAGGTTTATTCCTCTGGAGGACAAATGAGATCATGAAGGAGTAATAAACACTGATTTGTCTGGCTTGTTACATTGTCTCGTTGACAAAGAGAATAAACAGGAAAATCTTCCTGTCTACTCCTATGGGTAATGAATTATTTAGAGCTGGTGATAACAAGGGGAATGTGCTAATGAGCAGATACAGGGAGCAGTAAATATATCCTCTGCTGCATCCTTCAGCCTGGGCAACCTTGGGCTAGCCAGGATATGGTTGTTGCTTCTGGAATCATAACTTCTGCTGGCAAACCAATGCTTGACTCCGTCCCACTGTAACATCTAGAAACATACCTTCTTTCTCCATCATCAACCTTAAGAGGATTTTGACATCTGTATTGAGACCTTCATCTCAGAGACTCCACCCAGGTGAGTTCAATAGTCCAGTAAATACTGCAAGAGAAGGTGAAAGGGAATGCAAGGCAAGAACATTTACCTGAGTTTACCTGAGAGGCAGTACAGACTAATCCAGAGCTACGATCACTGGGGTTGTTTTTGTGCTTAACAACTTAATTTATTAATTTATGAAGCCAGAAGTAAAAAGGAACATTAAACTCTACAATGCAAGGGTCGTTGCAACTCTTTGGGCTATAGCTCGCCAGACTCCTCAGTCCATGGAATTCTCCAGGCAAGAATACTGAAGTGGGTTGCCATTTTCTTCTTCAGGGGATCTTCCTGACCCAGGGATATAACTCTTGTCTCCTATGTCTCCTGAATTGGGAGGCAAATTCTTTACTATCTGAGACATCTCGTAAGCACCAATAGTGAACATGGAAATTCAATTAGAAGAGGAAATGGGAGGTGTAAATTATTCCAGTAAAGGTAGAACTTAAGTCCAAGGATGTTTGCAATTAATTGAAAGAGAAGATCAGGGTGTTGTGGAGGCATGTACAGTGATGTAAGTACAGTGGTTTTTTTTTTTTTTTGTAAGATCCTGTCCAAGGAATGCAGGCAAACATTACCTTAAAATAGCTTTTGTGACACAAGCATTTCACAATATCTCGAGTTAATATTCAAATAAAAAAGTATTGTGTGAAAATGGGAATGCTAATGGATTAGTTTGCAATCTTTTCTCTACCTGTAAGACTGAATATATTTGTAGAATACTTTGCTAGTTACATTTTCTATTCGACTGTTTTTCTACTTGCTTAAGTCCTTTGCTTTTATAGCAAATTCAAATTTTTTTCTATTTCTTTTTTTGTTTGTATTCTCAAAGAATTGAAATTTTTAATCGATTTTTTCCCTTTACCTTTAGTTATTATATGTGTATGTGTATATCTATATCTATATAGATATAGATATAAATTCAGTTTAGTCACTCAGTCCTGTCCGACTCTTTGTGACCCTGTAGACTGCAGCCCTCCAGGCTTCCCTGTCTATCACCAACTCCCGGAGCTTACTCAAACTCATGTCCATCGAGTTGGTGATGCCATTCATCCTCTGTCATCCCCTTCTCCTCCTGCCTTCAATCTTTCCCTCCATCAGGATCTTGTCCAACGGGTTGGTTCTTCGTATCAGATGGCCAAAGTATTGGAGCTTCAGCTTTGGCATCAGTCCTTCCAAAGAATATTCAGGGCTGATCTCCTTTAGGATGGACTGGTTTGTTTTCTTTGCAGGTCAAGGGACTCTCAAGATTCTTCTCCAACACCACAGTTCAAAAGCATCAATATGTATATATATAAGTATGTGCAAAATTGAACCCATGCCTCTTGAGTCTCCTACATTGGCAAGCAAATTCTTTACCACTGAGACATCTAGGAAAGCCCTCTATTGCATACTTGGTGTTATTAAATCACTCTTTGCATATATCCAGCTACTTTTCATATCTGCTGTTCCTCTCTGTTCCTTTCCTTCTTTGGTGATTAGATCTATTTCTAAAAGCTGCACCAAAAC
Source organism: Madoqua kirkii (assembly GCA_006408675.1). Classification (NCBI taxonomy): domain Eukaryota; kingdom Metazoa; phylum Chordata; class Mammalia; order Artiodactyla; family Bovidae; genus Madoqua; species Madoqua kirkii. The sequence goes on along the minus strand of SJYC01146535.1, from coordinate 29,165 downwards.
AACTATTTGTTAAGGCAATCATCTTTACATTAGATGAAAATCACCTTTGTCTTCCATATGTGTTTTTGAATCCTTTTGTCTCTGTGTAATGGAGCTTCCCAGGTGGCTCAACCAGTAAAATATCTGCCTGCAATGCAGGAGACCTGGGTTTGTTTCCTGGGTGGAGAAGATCCTCTGGAGAGGGGAATGGCAACCCACTCCAGTATTCTTGCCTGGAGAATTCCATGAACAGAGGAACATGGTGTGTTACAGCCCATGAGATCTCAAAGAATTGGCTTTGAGAGAGACTAAGCGGCTGAGAGACTAAACACGCGCGCGCACACACACACACACACACACACAACACACACACACAGGTCTTTGTGTAAGAGGGAATGGTAATTTATTTAGATACTACTTCCTCTCGATATTTTAAAAGATTTTCTCTCATTTAATTTTATTCCCAAGATATTGGTAATCTACAAGTGAATTAGTGGCTTTTGCAGGCCAAAATCTTGGCTTTCTTGCCCACCAAAGCTGAATAAAATATACGGAGACAGAATTTGGAGGAAATAGAAAGGTGACTTTAATTCTCAGCTGGCAGAGGGGGGAACACAGCAGGTTAATGCCTCAGGAACTATGCCTCTCTCCATGAGGAGTCTAGGTGATGTAGGAAATAGAAGGGCCCCAGGTTAGATGTTTACAACCAGCTTCCTGTTTACATGTACTGAGACAAGAGATAGGTGACCTCCAATTGAGGAATTTATAATCAGCCTCCTGTTTGCCCTCCAAAATGGAAGTAACAACAGAAGCAGCATAAATGAGCAGTCTTTATCTCTTGTAAACATCTCAGGGAAACAATCATGGCAAGGACAAAGGGAGGCAAACTCTGAGTAAAGGATTAAGGGATTTCTGTTCCTCCCTCTTTGGGGGACAAGGGAGACACTATACATGCTCAGAAGGGTTCCTTGTGGGTCAAAACTCAAGGGATAATGCCAGACCATAATGAGTCTTGCTCCTCCCAGAAGCCTTAACTTCAAAATCTATCTTGGCTGCGGGGTGTGTGAGCCTGCACTCAAGGGAGGGACCCAGGGTAGGTCAGGTGTGGAAAAAGAAAGCAGGCAATTGGTCTGAAGGAAAATGAAGACCCAGAAGAACTGGCCTATATAAGTGACTAACCCTCTGACCAGGGGGGGAATGCCCACACTCTTTCTCTCTGGGTGTGCATCTCTGTCTTGCTTCTACCTCAGCTATACAAACCATTATTCTATGTGCTTTCCCACTTGTTCTGTGTCTCTAATAATGAACTTTGTACCTGCATTTATGGTTTCTGTCTCTGTGATAAACACACTTTTCAGTGGGAGCAAAAATCCAGAGGAAAGCAGTTCTAGCCTATAGCCCTTGCTGGTTTGTCGGTGAGAAATGAAAATGTCTCCTGCCATATCAATAAACAAGACATGTCAGAGCCATCAGTGATTTCTGGCCTCCAAATGTGAATGTGAGCTCCCCTATCTAAGGTCCAGCAGATGCTGCCACCTGCAAGTTGATTGCTGAGGAGCTGAGGGAATGCAAGAAGCAAGGGGAACAAGGAAACAGGGTTGGCCCCAGATAGCTGAGATGCATATGAAAGGAATGAATTCAGTGAGCTCAGAGGCTTGCAGCTTCCCATACATAGAATGGTAAATTCCTTGACTTGATTCCTGATCTTTGATGTTCAGACTGCCTGTTCCCTTTGTTGCAAACTTATATATAGGCTGACAGCCCCTTCTGCTTCCTTGGAGCAGTTTTCTCAGAGCTAGTGAGATTCTATCTTCCTGGCTCTGAGTCCTTAACATTCCCATCAAATGAAATAACTCTCTACTTTCAGGCTGTGATTATATTTTTTAGTCTAGAGTAGCTAGGATTCCTGGTTCTCATCCAGGGTACCCAGGTTCAATTCCTGGGCAGGGAATCTAGATCTTGCTTCATGCCACCGCTCACTGCTCCCTCACTGAGATCATAGAGGCTTATGTAAGATGAAGGCTCACAGTCAGGGGTTGAACAAATGTGCAAGGATCTTTTCTTCTTCCTCTTGTATTGTTTCAAAAACAGTCATAGGCTGGCATCAGTAATCTAGTCATCGAGTCTGGCAGTCAGGGGACTCTGTGACCTTCTTTCTGATATGTAAGAAGAACTAAAAGGGGGAGAGTGCTGTAAAGGTAAGCACCAGGTAAAGGATGTATTTAGCATAGAGTCAAGGATAATCAGGGTCAGAGTTAGGGTTAGACAGGGAAGCCTGCGGTGCTGCCGTCCATGTGGTGGCGTGAGTATGACATGACTTAGCGAGTGAACAACAACAACAGCAAAAAAGGATAATAGGTGGAAAATGAAGCTCCTGCAGACTTTGGGGGCAGAAAAGCAAGCTCGGTTAAAGACTACAGATTAGGAACAGTTGAAGTAAAACCCAGGAATGCTCAGGCCTGCTCACTGTTATCTGTGTCTTCTTCATTCTCAGGAAAGGGACAGGAAAAACTCACTCCTCTTTTTTCCCATTTCACTGCAACATGACCCACACTGATATTAAATTAGAACTAAAATATATGTGTGTATATATATGCACACATATATGTATAAATATATAGAGATTGGTTTTGGATGTCTATCAGTTTTGTTTCATATAGTCTTTTAAAACTGAATTTCATAAGTGCTGAAAGTACATAACGTTGATACGGGGACTCTGTGTCTTGAAGTTTCAGCAGTAGCAGGAAGGCCATCTCATTTTTCTACATCTTCTGACGCCACCTCTCCTCTCTGACCCTCCTGCTCACGTCCCTCATTAGAGTGGCTTCCTTTTCTGGACTGGACCATCGTACATGAGCACTTTCCAGACCCTTGCACTGGCTCTTCCCTTGCCAGGCACACACTTTCCCAGTTATGCTCACATCCCGGTTCTCTCCTCCTTGAAATCTGTTCAAATATCACCTTGTTCGAAGTTTCTTCCTGAACATGTATTTAAAAATAGCATCTTTTCTTGACTCTTTCCATTACATCTGCTTTATCTCTGTAGCATCAATATCCATTGGATACACTTCATATTATTTTTTATTTGCTTCTCTTCTCCATAACTGGATTTTGGAATTTTTGTTTTTCAGAACGGTGCATTTATTGCATGTACAGTGCGTGGTATTTGTCTCAATTCAAGGCAAATTCCTCAAATATGTGAAAGAATTTCTCATTAAAAATAAATACAGGACGTCTTGAGGAAAACTTGCTAATTAGAGATGGCACAGGGAAATCCCTAAAAAGATTTAAATCCGTGAACAAAATACTGAAATTAACTTCTTCATGGCAAAAGATATATGGTCCCATTTAAAAAACATGAATAACGCCAGTTTGTATGAAAACAGTCATGGTATTTACCACTTTCCTGGTAATCATACCCACCGTGTGACAGGAAGTTCAGAATTTCTTCTTATGGGACTTTCAGAGTCACCTGAACTGCAGCCCCTCATATTTGGGCTTTTTCTCTCCATGTACCTGATCACTATGTTTGGAAACCTGCTCATCATCCTGGCCGTGAGCTCAGACCCCCACCTGCACACCCCCATGTACTTCTTCCTCTCCAACCTGTCCTTTGTAGACGTCTGTTTCACCTCCACCACCATCCCAAAGATGCTGAAGAACATTTGGGCACAGAGTAAAGTTATAACGTATGAAGGCTGCATTATCCAGATGCAGTTTTTTGCACTCTTTATAGGATTGGACGTCTTCCTCCTGACTGTGATGGCCTATGACCGCTTTGTGGCCATCTGCCACCCCCTGCACTACACGGTTATCATGAGCCCCCGGATCTGTGGACTGATGGTGCTGGTGTCTTGGATCATCAGTGTCCTGAATTCCTTGTTAGAAAGCTTAATGATGTTGAGACTGTCCTTCTGTACAGTCTCAGAAATTCCCCATTTTTTCTGTAACTCAATCAGATGATCCAACTTGCCTGTTCTGACACCTTTCTCAATAATTTGGAGATGTATTTTAAAGCCGTGTTCCTGGCTGGTGGTTCCCTTATATGTATCGTTTACTCTTACTCTAAGATAGTTTCCTCCATACATAGAATCTCATCTGCTCAGGGGAAGTATAAAGCATTTTCCAGCTGTGCATCGCACCTTTTAGCAGTCTCGGTATTTTATTGTACAGGCTTAGGTGTTTACCTTAGCTTGGCTGGTACTCACAGCTCACACTCAAGTGCAGCAGCCTCAGTGATGTACACTGTGGTCACACCCATGCTGAACCCCTTCATCTACAGTCTGAGGAATAAAGACATAAAGAAGGGTCTGAAAAAACCCTTTGGAAAGGTAATTTTAGAAGGTCCTATTGTCATAGATCTTAAGAAGTACTTGTAATAGCAGAGCTCAAACATTGAGTCCAGTGTTATTGTTTGGTCAGACTGTGGAAATAGAAGATGCCTCTTCTCTTTTTCTTGAACTTTTTATTTTGATTTCAACTTTATACAATATATGTAACTCACTTTTATGCTGTGTGATGTCTGATATCCTATATTTCTCCTTTTTAAGTTTCCTATTCTCCCATTTTTCCAGTTTTGGATATAAAACATTGGAAATTCCCATTTATATCAAGGGACTACATGATCTCTTAAGGATAATTTCTCCTCAGATGACACAGTAAGGCTAGAGTGAGCACTGTTTTCTTTTGCTTGAATAAAAGAAGAGTTATGAATTATTCAACCCCTATGGGGAAAGACTCCTACTTTTGGCATTCACAACTGTTAATAAGTTTATAAAAGAGGAAAACTGAGAATGTAGTTTTAATTTTTCTCAACATCATTCTGAGCATATCCCTGTCCCAGTTACTCTTCTTGATAATACAAATTTTATTTATTTATTTATTTAATTTTTATTTTTACTTTATTTTGCCTTATAATACTGTATTGGTTTTGCCATACATTGACATGAATCTGCCACGGGTATACATGAGTTCCAAATCCTGAACCCCCTTCCCACCTTCCACCCCATATCATCTCTCTGGATTATCCCCGTGCACCAGTCCCAAGCATCCTGTATCCTGTATTGAACATAGACTGGCGATTCATTTCTTACCTGATAGTATACATGTTTCAATGTCATTCTCCCAAATCATCCCACCCTCTCCCTCTCCCACATAGTCTAAAAGTCCGTTCTATATATCTGTGTCTCTTTTGCTGTCTCACATACAGAGTTATAATTACCATCTTTCTAAATTCCATATATATGTGTTAGTATACTGTATTGGTGTTTCTCTTTCTGGCTTATTTCATTCTGTATAATTGGCTCCAGTTTCATCCACCTCATTAGAACTGATTCAAATGTATTCTTTTTACTGGCTGAATAATACTCCATTGTGTATGTACAAATTTTAAATTACTGGTTGTTATCACTGGTCATAGGATATTTTGCTACTCATTAGGATCTTGCCCTGATATACAGCTGGTGTCCACTGTGCCTTCTATCATTACTGGCAAATACTGATAATATACTACATGTTTCCAAGTGAAATCTACACTGAAAGACAAATATGAAAAAATAGATTGATATGATATGACCTTAGACTTCACTTTACGTAAGATGAACCAAAATATGAAATCATGCATTTATTACTATGCAAAATCTATATTTTTCAAGTGACTCATAGATTCATTAAAATATGGACTATAAGTATCTTTTTGAAAGGTACATTCTTTAAGTTGAAGGACTGGTGGGATATATATATATATATATATTTTAATTATTTTTGATTCCTGATTAGAAATTTCTAGTGCTTTCAGCGATTATTATTATTTCCATTTCTCTTAATAAAATATCCCCATCTATTCATAATTTTGTCAGGCCTCTATGGGGGCAGATAATGAACAGTATCAATATCCATTAAGTATTATCTTCATTATTAAAGGATGACCCATAGAAAACTCAGATTCTCTTCAGGTATGTGATTGTGCAAACATCCATGTCCTTCCAACCTCGCCATGGGGCATCAAAGGGACCTCACTGGTGTCCCTTTTTCACAGAGTTATATGAAACAAACTTGAACAACTGAGTGATTATGAATGTTATCTTCAACTATCAGAAAGGTCCTGGAATACATAGAATCAGCTTACTATTGTTGCTCTCAGTTTCGTCCAGTTTGATTATTTCATCAGTTAGTTATTGCTGCGTACAAACTTGCCTAAAATGAAATTGTTTAATACAGTATCTCTCTTTTCAAATGTGATGAAACAGTGTGAAGTTGTTCTGCTCTCTGCAGGGCTTCTCATGATTCTGCAGTCGGTCATGAATCTCTACCTTGTATTTCAAAGGCTAATCCACGATGTAGTGTCTGGTTGCACTGCTCTTCTGTCTTGAAGAATTTGTCACTGAACAACTTTCATATGTGGAGGTTAAGCTTTTAATCTGCAAGGGGAAATAAGTTTATTAAATGTGAATTATCTTAATTTTACTATCTTAATACGCATATATGAAACCTTAATTTCTGCCTGTTAGAAAATATATCTCCCATCCCAGTTAGCTGTGACTCAGCTATATTTGCTCCAGTTCCTACCTTGGCATGAACATTACATTTTAAAAATTCTAATAAATTTATTAAAGCTAATATACAAGCAGTAAGCTGTGCTCATTTAAAGTATACCAGTTGAAGAATTTAGAAAGTCATTTAACAGTTTAAAGTATGTACTGCCGGCTTCCATGTTTATACAATTTGAGAAGGTCTATGATAATTTTACTGTTGTTATGTATTTTTTAGAAATGTAATTCCCCAGCCCCCCTTTCCTTACTTCCAAGGGTAATATGAAAAATTAGCATAATTTGTGAAGAAGGATGCTGTGAGAAAATCTGAAACTATAAAAGTACTTGTGTAGTCAAAAGAACACATTCAAAATCATGAAGTATGTACATGTGTGTGTTATTTATGTATTTATTCTCTCAATTAAGCACATTTGTTAGGGATAGAGTAGGATAATTAAATAGTTTATAAATATCACTAGAGCGTGAAAGATAGAGAGGGGATTTTAAGGGAGTTTTGGAAACATTGTAAGATAATGACCACTCAAGAAAATATTTTAATAACCAAGCAACAATATCCATATGTAGTTAAAGAATAAGACAACGGGTTTAGGATCTACATATTGTTACAGAAAGTCAAGAAGATAATGGTCCTTGAAGAGCAGCATTTCTGCATGAAGCCAAGACAGGAGTATAGGTGAAAAGGCAAAGAAATAAGATGAAAGGAGACATTATAATGAAACTTGAAATTAATAATCATATTTTAGTATATATCATCACTCTTGCTAATATATTATTTCAACAGCACCTTGACAGTACTGGTTAGACCATATAGGGTCAAATGAGGCAGGACATAGATGGGCTTCAGGTTAAATATTTATAAGTGGCCTCCTGTTTGCATTTCCTGAGACAAGAGATAGATGGGCTCCCGTTTAAGGCATTTACAACCAACCTCTTGTTTGACCTCTGAAATGGAAGTAACAAAAGAAACAAGGTAAATAGGGTAAATAGCCGGTCTTCATCTCTTGTAAACACCTTAATGTATAGACATGGCAAGGACATGGCAAGGATTAAGGGATCTCCACTCCGCCCTCCCCCTTTCCCCACCCTTTTTAGGAGAAGGGAGACCCTGCACATGCTCAGAAAGTTTATTTGCGGGTCAAAACTCAGGGGATAATGCCAGGCCATTAAGAGTCTTACTCATCCCAGAAGCCTTCACTTTGAGATCCATCTTGGCTGAGGGATGTGGCTGCACCCAAGGGAGAGTCCCAGGGTAGGTCAGGTATGGAAAAAGAAGCCAAATAATTGGCTGAAGGTAAATGATGACCAGAAAGAACTGACCTAGATAAATCACTTAACCACCACTTTACTATGCTCCTCCTCACTGGGGGGACCCCATCCCCTTTTTCTCCAGCTGTGCATCGCTGCCTTGCTTCGCTCTTAACTATAAAAGCATTTCTCTCTGTGCTCCTCCACTTGCTGTTGAGCTATATCTCTAGTTATAAACTTGTACTTGCATTTACAGGTGAAGTTCTAGAAGTCAGAACTCATTTATTGAGCTGAATACAAGATGTCTGGGAAATCTGGGATCCATGTGGACACTCCAGGGAAGAAGGTCCTGCCTTCCTAGATTACGTTCTAGGGGCACCTTCATTCCTTGTCTCATGGTCCTTCCTCATCTTCAAAGCCAGCAGTGTAACATCCTCAAATCTCTGACTCCAATTTTTCTTCCTCTTTTCTTCACATTCAGAAGTCCATTGTCATGACTTTATACAAACCCAGGTAACTCATGGGGCTTCCCAAGTGACTCAGTGGTAAAGAATCAACCCGCCAATGCAGGAGTTGCAGGTTCAATCCCCATGTCGGGAAGATCCCCTGGTGGAGGAAATGGCAATCCCCTCCAGTATTTCACATTCAGAAGTCCATTGTCATGACTTTATACAAACCCAGGTAACTCATGGGGCTTCCCAAGTGGCTCAGTGGTAAAGAATCAACCCGCCAATGCAGGAGTTGCAGGTTCAATCCCCATGTCGGGAAGATCCCCTGGTGGAGGAAATGGCAATCCCCTCCAGTATTCTTGCCTGGAAAATCCCATGGACAGAGGAGCCCAGCGGGCTACCATCCACTGGGTGGCAAAGTCAGACATGATGGAGCACACACACCTTTCTGCTGGTCAGCAGTTTGGCATGTAACTCCCTTCAGGGTCTCTGTTCAGTCAAAGGCCTATTACAGCCTCTGAAACCTGAACTAGAATACTTCTATTAACTTCTGCAACAATTTGCCTTTATGCATGTATATTAAAAATTCTTAGGATTAAGATGTGGACATATTTTTGAGACATTTATTCTGCCTATTATGACAAAGTATTTTCTTGATGTATGTGATTTGATACAATTCAGGAGCAAACTCTGGGAGATAGTGAAGGACAGGGAATCCTGGCATGCTGCAGCTCACGGGGTGGCAAAGAGTTGGACATGACTTAGGGACCGAATAAACAACAAGAATCCTTATATGAAGAATCAGAAACAGATTTTATTACAACCTCTGCAGGGAGTAAAATCTTTTGCTTTCAAAATTACGTACAAAAGTGGATTTTCTTTTGGTACAGAACACCTAAATTTACCTATGACTTACTCACAGTTATAGCCTTGTTACTCAAAGTGTGACTCACAGACCAGGACCTGCAGCATCACACCTCCTGGTAGGTGTTAGAAATGCCAGGCCCTTGGGCCCACTGAACACTTGCTTACCTGGAATTTATAGTTGAATTAGAATCCTCAGTGACTTGTATGCACAATATACCTGGAGCTGTGTATGTGTCGCTCAGTCATGTTCGACTCTTTGAGACTTCATGGACTGTAGCCCTCCAGACTCCTCTGTCCAGATTTCCCAGGCAAGAATTCTAGAATGGGTTACCATTTCCTTCTCCAGGAGATCTTCCTGACTCGGATCGAATCCGCATGCCCTGCACTGATAGACAGATTCTTAACCACTGAGCTGCCTGGGAAGCTGGAAATGGAACAGTGCTGGTTTAAAGTGTGTTTATCACCTTCTAGCTGTTAACAGTTTTGCAGGACAATTATCTGTGTTGAGTCCTGTCCTGGGTATTGTGGGTGTTTAGCAGCATCTTCTTTGACGTTGCCACATATCTCCAGGATCAAAACCCAGTTCTCTGACTGGGAACCACGAACCAGAGTTTGAGAACTGGAAACATCTTGATAAAATTCCAGTCAAGACTCCATCCCAAAACAGGTTTGTAATTTTTAGCAGAATGCGAAATTCCTCTGAATCTCATTCCTGAAATGGAGGATGGAGTTATAGTAGTACTACCTCACAGAAGAAGCTTCTCTAAAAATTAAATCTGATAATTTCTGTAATCCTTTGAGGTAGGTTATGGTGTTTGGCAGTATCTGAATATATCTCACAACTTAGAAGCCTTTTTAAATCAAGGGCTCATTGGTAGCTCTTAAATTCAGATGTAACATGGAATTCCTAAAGCTTTTAGCAAAAGTGTCAGGAAGCCATGGAGTGCACTGCCCAATGTTTTACATTAAAGAAACACATTTGTCCCTCTCAGAAAGTGGGAAAAAGCCTTTCTAAGGATTTCGTGAGCTATGTCCCCACCGTAGGTCAATGCTTTATTGAACCAAGGGACCTAGTCAAGACAGTTACCTGAGTCTCACAGGCTGGACAAAACTTCAGCTCAGCACTGGGATAAAGTGCTGGGAGATTTAGGTAGCTAGTGGGCAAGAGAGTTAATAGAGAAATATTAATAAAAATTTAGTTCTTCTGGCTCTATTACCTGGTCTCCTGAGAACAGAAAAACATCCTTCCTATCCAGACCAACTCCCTCAGGAATTTCATGTGCTTACAGGTCATTGTATTAATAACAAGAGGGGAATATATGTAATGAGAACTGTGAATATCTCCTCTGCTGTATCCCTGAACTTGTATAACCTGGGCATGGATGAGACAAGCTGTTGCTTTTAGAGTCCTAAGTCTGGGGAAGGACCAATGTATGGCCCTTTCCTGCTGACTTGTCTGGGGACAGAGCTTCAGTCTCCATCACGAACCATCCAGGAAGGGTTTCAGACTTCCACACGAGGTCCTTCCTCTCAGCATTCCCACGCAGGTGAGTTCAAAATCCCAAAAGACACCACAGAAGAATGGCAAATAGAATGAAATCCAAGAATGTTTACCTGAGAAAATGTTGACCTCAGTGTCTCCCAGAGACCACTGTGGCTGTTTTCTTGCTTGATTAAAATATCAATGCATTTTAATGATGCTAAAAACAGTAGTGACCATGGAACTCAGGAAGACAATGCTCTGTGAGGTCAATTAAATGCTAGGAATGGAAGCCCCATTAGAAAATGGTGCAGAAACATAAATTCCTTCCAGGAAGAGTAGAATATACATCTAAATATCTTAATTACCTGGAATAGAGAGATAGGGTATTAGTTGGAGGGCTATAAAATGAAATGAAAGCATTTCTTTTTACTTTTAAAATGGAGCATATTTCCATAATGTTTCTGTAATGATGAGAACATTTCGTATCAGGAAGTACTTGCAAACATATCTTTGCAAAAGCAGGTGCGAGAGACATTTTTCACATTATTTTCTGTGAAAAAAAAGAAAAAATTAAGATGTGTAAAGGGAGATACAGATGTGCTTACCTTGAAACCATCTCATTATCTGAGAGGATGAATATGTATGTGGATTTGTTAGTCATTTACTTTCTCTATCTCAAATTATCTGTGTGAATTTTTTGCTTTAGTATAGGCAGATAGGAAAAATTCTCTGTTGTTACTTCCAATCTTTCAAACTATGGATTGTTATTTTTTTCTTTTTTTACCCCCATAGACTGGTTATTTGCTATTTAGCTCTTTTATGTATGTATAGGGGCTGGGCAGGGAAGTCTGGCATGCTGCAGTCCATGGGGTCGCAAAGAGTTGGACATGACTGAGCAACTGAACGGAACTGAACTGAAAGGGGCTTCCCACATGATGCTAATGGTAAAGAACACGCCTGCCATTGCAGGAGACATACGAGATGCTGGTTTGATCCCTGGGTTGGGAAGATCCCCTGGAGGAGGGCATGGCAATCCACTCTAGTACTCTTGCTTGGAGAATCCCTTGAACAGAGGAGCCTGGTGGGCTACTGTCTCACGGTGTCACAAAGAATCAGACACAACTCAAGCGACTTAGCACACATGCATGCCTGTACATGTATGTATAGATGTATTTGAGAGAGATTGTGAGTGTATATAGTTTTCATGTGACCAATATATCAATCAAGCACATCACTCCCTCCATTGCTTTTACATTTTTAAATTTTTTTTGAAAGAATTGAGTTCTCAGGTTAGAATTCTTCACTTGTAAATTCTTGTTTTAACAATAATGGCAGTAAAGTAACTACATCTTTAGTGCTAGTAAATCACCCTATTTAATTTCTCCAGGTCTTTATATTGCTTTCTTTTATTTTGTTTTCCATTGTATGTGTGTGTGTGTGTGTGTGTGTGTGTGTGTGTGTATGTGATTAGATCTGTTTCTGAAAGTTGCATCAAACCTGGCCTTCATGTGGAAGGCATGCTTCATTACCATTTAACTAAAGATCACTTGTGTCTTCCTAAAACAAATAGAAATTCACACATATTCATATAAGAGGAAAGACTCAGGTAATGCATTCTCACTACATTTTAAAATTTATTCTGTTATAATCTTTTTCTCTCAAGTCTGGCAATTTAATTTTGTATTGTGACCCATGTTGATGTTGTTAAATCATTACTATTTCATATTTCTATATAATTTTCTTTAGATTTTCACCCAATTTTGTTACATACAGTTGTTTTGAAACCACTTGACTTAGACAAATTTCATTCTCACTGACATTTATCACATAAATTATTAATTTATTGTAAAACTTCTCTTTGTATACTATCTACATATACATGCCAATACGCTTTTCTACAAATGCATGAATAGGATCCTTTGCACATCAAAACTGCTCCTCATGTTTTAGTGCAATCATTTTCCCTACCTTTTTTTTTCCTTCTTAATAATTTCTCATAGACTTGCCTCCAATTACTACTCTAATGATCTGTTATGTGTATGACTGTATCATGGGCTTCCCAGGTGGTTCAGTGGGTAAAGAATCTGGGGCTGGTGCACTGAGATGACCCAGAGGGATGGTACAGGGAGAGTAATTATTAATTTATTGTAAAACTTCTCTTTGTATACTATCTACATATACATGCCAATACGCTTTTCTACAAATGCATGAATAGGATCCTTTGCACATCAAAACTGCTCCTCATGTTTTAGTGCAATCATTTTCCCTACCTTTTTTTTTTCCTTCTTAATAATTTCTCATAGACTTGCCTCCAATTACTACTCTAATGATTTGTTATGTATATGACTGTATCATGGGCTTCCCAGGTGGTTCAGTGGGTAAAGAATCTGGGGCTGGTGCACTGAGATGACCCAGAGGGATGGTACGGGGAGAGAGAAGGGAGGGGGGTTCAGGATGGGGAACATGTGTATACCTGTGGTGGATTCATGTTGATGTATGGCAAAACCAATACAATATTGTAAAGTAATTAATCTCCAATTTAAACAAATAAATTTATATTAAAAAATAAAGACTCGAGAGTAAAAAAGGAAAAAAAAGAATATTCCTGTAATGCATGAGCCACAGGAGACACAGGAAATGAGAGTTTGGTCCCTGGGTTGGGCAGATCTCCTGGATGAGGGCATAGAATCCACTCCAGTATTCTTACCTGGAGAATCCCATGGATGGAGGAGCCTGGTGGGTTACAGTCCACAGGGTCGCAAAGAGTCGGACACAAAGAGCGTGCACACACATATGTATAACCTGTCATCGTGTGCGTGTACTACTCTCCCTCTGATGGTCCTTCATGTCCTTTAAAGTTAAACTGCTAGCATACCAATGATACAGAAATATAAGACAGTGAAAGTCAAACTCTAGCTGTAACTGGTTGTCACACATGGAGGGCTCAGAAGAGGTTAGAAACATTGCAAAGCACCCTACAATGCACAGGACAGATCCCACCACAACGATCCGGATCAGAGTGTCAATCGCGCCAGCGCTGGAGAATCCTGAGTTAAAGCGTATCCGTATTTTGAATAGTTAGAGATGTCTTCATATTTTCCCCTAAAATGCTGTCATTTTTGCCAGAAGAGTCAGAGAGCACTCTTTTGCTACTATTCGAAAGTTCTTTCCTCAAGTTTTTCCCAAGATGATGGTATGGAAAATCTTCTTTGTTGTCTTCTTAAACTATATACTGAGTTAGAGCAAATTTATATATTTAATATATATAAATATATTATACAAAGCATATTTAATATTATATATAATCAAAATGGTGACCAAGTCTCTGTTCTGTAGCTCTTCTTGAACTTGAGGTAGCCCACCTGGATTTATTTATGTTTCTGAGGCAGAGTTATTTGAGAATTCAGCAGAAATGCACTAAGTCCTCTCAAGGCACACCATTATTTTCACCAAATTCTATGGACTCAAGCAAATAAAAATCCTGTCTAGCCCAGATACAAAGGTGGAGAAAGAGATACCTTCTCCTAATGCAAGGTGCTACAGTGTCATATTTCAAAAGACATGGGTACAGAGAAAGCTTCACTTAGGAGATGTGTATAAGAGACAGATATTATACGCCCATTTTCCTACACTAAACAGACTCTTAAGTAATTTTTACAAATTATTTTTTCAAATGACATTTTGTAATTAGCTTTTTTAAAAATAATAGTGGATACATAGGACATTACAGAAAAATTCAGAAATGTCCCATGGGCTCTTCACTCAGTTTCTCCCCATATCTTAAATACCACAATATCAAAACCAGGAATTGACATTGGTACGATCCACAGATGCTCTCACATCTTAGATATTTCAGATAGTAAAATTTCTCCAGTTTTATGTGTGTGTGTGACTTCTGAGGCATATTTTTGGCCATAACTTTTATTTTTATTTAGTTGTACATTTCTATTGTCTCACTTCTGAGTGTTTTGCCTTATTTATGGTGCTTTTATACACCCATGGATTTTAATATGTAGATTTCAAGTTATTAATCTAAAATTTTTTGGTTACTCTTACACAGGGGATATAATTGCTCTAATATTTTATTAATATTAGATGTTGGGGGGGGGTGACTTCATTTTTTGCTAGATAGCTATGCCAGCTATTACCAACAATTCTATCCTTCCAAACAAATTTAAATAAATGTTCATGTATATTAAATGTTGATATAAAATGAGAAATAAGTCCTGATTCATTCAACAAAAATAAATGAGCATTTGCTACTTGACAAAACATTGTATAAGCATTACATAGTATATTATTTTACCTATAGATCATTTTCAGTTTAATTCTTATTGATATCATAAATTATTTCTTGTTCATTTAGTTTTCAATACTTCATTTAATTTCATTTACTGGACTTGTTTTGTGGAGAAGGAAATGGCAACCCACTCCAATATTCTTGCCTAGAGAGTCCTGTGGCTGGAGGAGCCTTGTGGGCTGCTATCTATGGGGTCGCACATAGTCAAACATAGCTGAAGTGACAGTATGAATATATGTATTGGAGAAGGAAATGGAAACCCACGTAGTGTTTTTGCCTAGAGAATCCCAGGGACAGAGGAGCCTGGTGGGCTGCTGTCCATGGGGTCTCACAGAGTTGGGCATGACTGAAGAGACTTAGCAGCAGCAGACTTGTTTTGTAATTATATTATTTAACTTGGTTTCATTATTTCCTTACTTTTAGTTTTTCCCAATTTATTTTTGTGAAAATGTTAATCATTCAGTTGTGTATAACTCTTTGTGACCCTATGAACTGTAGCCCACCAGCTTCCTTTGTCCATGGAATTCTCTAAGGAAGATGCTAGTGTGGGCTGCCATTTCTTCCTCCAGGGGATCTTCCCAACCCAGAGATTGAATCTGGGTCTCCTGAACTGCAGGCAGATTGTTTACTATCTGAGCCATCACATGTATTCATATACTTGGTTAACAAACAGGTGAAGTCTGCCTGGAGGATCTAGAATCATGACTGAGGAGACAGAATACAATGAAAGACATGTATGCATAATGCAATGTCCTCAGATAACTAATATGAAGAAAGTAATTCAGTGACAAGATTGGAATTGTCACAGCGTCTGCAAGTTTATATGTGTGGATTGTGGACTTTGTTGATGTGGGACAAAGATCAGACTTAGGACAAAGGATGTCTTAAGAACTAATCAAAAAAGCAATTGAAACACAAGAAAAGAAAAGCAAAGATGCCACATATAAAAATGGACATGACTTGCCACGTATGCAATGTAAATATGGTTAGTCAAATAAATAAGAAACAGGCATAGGAAAAACAATTTTGTTAGCTGACATGTTAAGTACTCAATATTCAGTTACTTTCATTTTACTCTATAAACATCTTTGTGGAAAATATTGGTTTATTGCTTTTGGCATTTTATCTCATAGGCTGTAAAATCTCTAATTGCCTCACACCATAAAGATAGAGTGATCTTTTCTTTTGAATGAATTTATTTTTGCTTTTTCATTAATTTTCATGGCAATGGATGAAATATAGCAACACATAAAATGTCACCACAACCAAAGAGGCTTTTCCTCACCAAAGTCTCAGGGACCTTTTGAGCTTATGCACCATCTCCCCGCCTCCTCATATATATAGGGAATATATATAAATTCCTGCTTGCTCGTGCTCAGTCATATACAATTGCTTGCAACCGCATGGACCGTAACCCACCAGGCTCCTCTGTCCATGGGATTTTTCAGGCAAGAATATGAAAGTGGGTGGGCATGCCCTCCTCCAGGGGATCTCCCCAACTCAGGGATGGAAACTATGTCTCCAGTGACTCTTCCATTGGCAGGTAGATTCTCTACCACTAGCCATCGGGGAATCCATATATATGTAAAATCCAGGTTTTGAAATTTTGAGAAAAGATACAGATATCTAGGTTAATAATATAGAGACATATATGTTCACTGAACGTATCTTTATGTGCTTTTACTACAAAAATAAAATCACTACCAAAACTAAGTACCAGGTTCGTTGGTACCTGGGAAACCTGCTGCTGTGCTCAGTCTTGTCTGATTCATTGGATTTCCCAGGCAAGAAAACTGAAGAGGGTTGCCATTTCCTACTCTAGGGGATCTTCCCAACCCAAGTATTGAACCCTTCTCTTGCATCACCTGCATTGGAGGCAGATTCTTTATCACTGTGCTACCTGGGAAGCCACCTGGGAAATGTACAAACTGGAATTTCTGGATGCCATTTCTACATAATCTTATCTAACCACCTTGAACACCATCAGCCTTAACTTCATCAGGATAGTTAAGGATGAAAACAACATGAAAGTAACTCAGCCTAGGGTCTCACAGTACGTCTTTGTTTTTTTGCCTTGTGGAGTGTGAGGAATCTTCAGAGAAGTGCATATTCCAAGGTGACTCTCATACACAGAGGCCAGAATTCGATCAACAGAAGGGATCCATTTAAACATCTCTGCAACAATTTCATAAAGTGCTAGAAGAACATAGTGGGGGTTTGAAGTTTCAACAGCTGCAGGGAGCCCACCTGATTCCTCAGCCTCTGCACTCTCTGCACCATCTCTCCTCACTCTCCTTCTTGCTCTTACCCTCTCCCCTCATTACCCCCCTCCTGCATTGGTGTCTTTTTTAAATCTAGAACATCTTAGACAGGTACCTTCCCCAGGGCCTTTGCACTGGCTCTTCTCTCTGCCAGGCACAAAGTTCTCCTTGTGCCTGGCATGTTCATGGCTCCTGCTGTCTCTTCCTTGAGGTTTCTGTTCAAATGATAACTATCTTTTGCATGTCTTTCTTTAAATAATAGGAGCACTTCATAAGTCTTTCCCTTATATGTGCTTTCAAATTTCTACATAGAATATTTCACCATCTCCCAAGTCATATATATCCTAGAGGAAGAGATGGCAACCCGCTCCAGTATTCTGGCCTGAGAAATCCCATGGATATATGGATAGAGGAGCCTGGCAAGCTACAGTACATGAGGTTACAAAGAGTCAGAATTGATCGAGCCCCCCGGCTCCTACCCCCTGCCACCTCCCTGCCGCACACACACACGTCTCATTATATTTTTTCTCCATGGACAGATTTTAAAAGTTTTCATATTTCAGCACCCTATGCACATTGCTTAGACAGCACCTGAGATATAGTTGCACTCAACATATAGTACCCAAAAGAATGAAAAAATTTCTCATTAAATAGGTGGATTACATGACATCTTGGGGAAAATGCTAAAACTGAAACACATTTGCAAGTTAGAAATGACAGAGGGAATTTCCTAAAGAGGATCAAATTCTTGCAAAATGTTGAAATTAATTAAGAAATATAATTAAGCAAAATACAGATAGTATTTTTTTCAACACTGTAATGGGCCTTTTTGTAAAAATGACATGTTTCTTCACAGTCAACATCAACAAATGGCACCAAGCAACCTAACAAAGATTTCAGAATTTCTTCTGGGATTTTCAGAGGAATCAGCACTGCAGCCCCTCATATTTGGTCTTTTCCTCTCCATGTACCTGGTCACTGTGTTTGGAAACCTGCTCATCATCCTGGCTGTCATCTCAGACTCCCACCTCCACACCCCCATGTACTTCTTCCTCTCCAGCCTGTCCTTTGTAGACATCTGCTTCACCTCCACTACCATCCCAAAGATGCTGCAGAACATATGGAAAGAGAGCAAAGCCATCACCTATGAAGGCTGTTTCACCCAGATGCATTTTTTCATACTGTTCGCAGGGTTGGATGACTTCTTCCTGACTGTGATGGCCTATGATCGGTTTGTGGCCATCTGCCACCCCTTGCACTACACAGTCATCATGAGCCCCCAGCTCTGTGTAATTCTAATTCTAGTTAGCTGGGTCATTAGTGTCCTGCATTCCTTGATACGGACCTTCATGGTATCAAGGCTGTCCTTTTGTAGAGATGTGTTAATCATCAGGATTTCTGTGAACTCAAACAGTTGGTCCAACTTGCCAGTTCTGACAACTTCCTTAATGAAATCATCATGTATTTTGCAGCTGGGCTACTGGGTGGTGGTCCCTTCGCAGATATATTTTACTCTTACTGTAAGATTGCTTCCTCCATATGTGGAATCTCATCAGCTCAGGGTAAATATAAAGCATTTTCTACATGTGTGTCTCATCTCTGTTGTCTCCTTGTTTTATGGCTCATACCTAGAAGTGTACCTTAGCTCTGCTGCTACTCACAGTTCACATTCAAGTACAATCGTCTCAGTGATGTACACTGTGGTCACACCCATGCTGAACCTTTTCATCTACAGTCTGAGGAACAAAGGCCTAAAGAGAGCTCTGCAAACATTCTTCAGAAAGGCAGCTCTAAAAAGGCCAATGGTTGTGGGCTGAAGAAGGGAACATAATTTAAAGTTTCAAAACCTCAGAGTCAGAAATTATAAATCTCTGATCAGAATCTTTGATCAGATTGTGGAAGAGAATTTGCTCTTCTATTTCTTGGAATTCTCATATTTGACTTTGTCTCCATTGCAATTTAGGTAACTCACATGATTGGGCTTAGTGATTTCTATCATATCCATTAGTTTTTCTCTTTTATGATTTTCCACACTCTCAAATTTAAGAAATATCAAGAAGGTCAGTTGTTAAGTTATGTCCAACTCCTTGTGACCCTTTGGACTGTAACCTGCTATGTTCCTCTGTCCATGTGACTCTCCAGGGAAGAATACTGGAGTGGATTGCCATTTGCTCCTCCAGGGGATCTTCCTGATCTAGGGATTGAACCTGCGTTTCCTGTGCCTCCTGCATTTGCAGGCAGATTTGTTATCACTGAGCCGCCTGGGAAACCCTGGGAAATTATTATAATTGCCTTAATTTCTGTTTCTTTTGATTGTTGTATCAGAATGCCATTGCTACATAACAATCTATCTTAAAAGCAAGTGATGTGGCATTGGTTTATTAAAATGGATGGTTTGGAATTGTGCTGATCTCTGCTGGGATCCTCCTGTATATTTAATTACCTGAAAGTCAGCCAAGGAGGCTCTGTTGATCTTGGCTGAGCATTCTAATACACTGGGGAGTCAGCTGGCTATGGTGGTGGTGGTTTAGTCCCTGAGTCATGTCCGACTCTTGTGATCCCATGCACTATAGCCTGTCAGGTTCCTCTGTCCATGGGATTTTCCAAGTGCGAATACTGGAATGGGTTGCCATTTCCTTTTCAAGAGGATCTTCCCTACCCAGGTCTCCTGAATTGTAGGAAGATTCTTTACCGACTGAGCTATGAGGGAAGCCCTCAGCTAGCTATAGGCTGATTTATCATGTTCTTGGCTGGGACCGTGAAGCTCTGTTCTGTAGCTCTTCTTGAACTTGAGGTAGCCCACCTGGATTTATTTATGTTTCTGAGGCAGAGTTATTTGAGAATTCAGCAGAAATGCACTAAGTCCTCTCAAGGCACACCATTATTTTCACCAAATTCTATGGACTCAAGCAAATAAAAATCCTGTCTAGCCCAGATACAAAGGTGGAGAAAGAGATACCTTCTCCTAATGCAAGGTGCTACAGTGTCATATTTCAAAAGACATGGGTACAGAGAAAGCTTCACTTAGGGCCATCTCAACAAACCTGTCCAACACAGGTGTAATTTCAATTCAGTAGTGTTTTATTTTCCTTCCATTTTCAAAGGATGAATGATCTTAGAAAACACCAATATAAATGTCTTTTTTTCATTTATTTTTATTGATATATCATTTGTTGAGATAATATCATATAAGCTTCATGTGAACAAACATTTTTTTTAACTTCTGTATACGGGACAGAGCACTCACAAGTAAAACTTTAGTTTCCATTCTTCATGATGAAGTCTATCCCCT
Source organism: Madoqua kirkii (assembly GCA_006408675.1). NCBI lineage: Eukaryota > Metazoa > Chordata > Mammalia > Artiodactyla > Bovidae > Madoqua > Madoqua kirkii. The sequence goes on along the minus strand of SJYC01146535.1, from coordinate 8,738 downwards.
TTAAGCAATTCACCCTACCTGTTAGATCTTGTTTGCTTTGGAGTGCTCATTTACTAGCTTTGTTTGTTCTTTCTGTTCCACATATGAGTGAAATCAAAGGGTATTTGTCTTCCTCTATTTGTTTTATTTTACTTAGCAAAACACCCTCAAATTTTATCCATGTTGTTGCAAATGAAAGTTTTCGTCTTTTTCATTCTGAGTAGTATTCCACTGTGTGTATGCATATATGTGCGTGTATACACACACACACATTTACATATGTTTTCTCCCTATATCTTGGCTATTTTAAATACTGTTGTGATCAATTTAAGGGTGCACGCATTTTTAAAAATTAGTGCTCTCATGTTTGGGAATAAATACTCAGGAGTTGAATAGTTGAATCATATGATCAGATTAGATCAGATCAGTCGATCAGTCGTGTCCAGCTCTTTGCGACCCCGTGAATCGCAGCATACCAGGCCTCCCTGTCCATCACCATCTCCTGGAGTTCAATCAAAATCACGTCCATCAAGTTGGTGATACCATCCAGCCATCTCATCCTCTGTCATCCCCTTTTCCTCCTGCCTCCAATCCCTCCCAGCATCAGAGTCTTTTCCAATGAGTCAACTCTTCACATGAGGTGGCCAAAGTATTGGAGTTTCAGCTTTAGCATCATTCCTTTGACATTCACTCTTACCATCTCCTATTTGACCACTTCCAATTTGCCTTGATTCATGGACCTAACATTCCATGTTCCTATGCAATATTGCTGTTTACAGCATCAGACCTTGCTTCTATCACCAGTCACATCCACAACTGGGTATTGTGTTTGCTTTGGCTCCATCCCTTCATTCTTTCTGGAGTTATTTCTCCACTGATCTCCAGTAGCATATTGGGCACCTACTGACCTGGGGAGTTCCACTTTCAGTATCCTATCATTTTGCCTTTTCATACTGTTCCTGGGGTTCTCAAGGCAAGAATACTGAAGTGGTTTGCCATTCCCTTCTCCAGTGGACCACATTCTGTCAGACCTCTCCACCATGACCTGCCTGTCTTGGGTTCCCCCGCAGGCATGGCTTGGTTTCATTGAGTTAGACAAGGATGTGGTCCCAGTGTGATTACACTGACTAGTTTTCTGTGAGTATGGTTTCAGTGTGTCTGCTCTCTGATGGCCCCTTGCAACACCTACCATCTTACTTGGGTTTCTCTTACCTTGAGTGTGGGTTATCTCTTCACAGCTGCTTCAGCAAAGCACAGACACTGCTCCTTACCTTGGATGAGGGTTATCTCCTCACCGCCGCCCCTCTTGACCCTGAACGTGGAGTAGCTCCTCTTGGCCCTCCTGCACCCGCACGGCCACCGCTCCTTGGATGTGGGGTAGCTCCTCTCAGCCGCCGCCCCTGACCTCGGATGAAGACAGCCATAAAACTTCAAAATACAGATAAACTTTAACTCAGAGTCCTCCAGTGCTGGTACTATTGACATTCTGAGCCAGATAATTTTTGTGGTGGCGTCTCTCCTGTGCATTGAAGGATATATAGAGCATCCCTGACCTACAGAGCCTTGTATGTGTGACAGACAAAAATCCGTGGGGGATGAACCCATCCATGGTTGGAATCAGAGTTTGAACTTCACTATCTCATGTATTGTGTAGCTTTGGCATAACAGCAACTTAATGATAAAGGATAAGAAAGACCATCAAAGTGTCAGTAGCACACCATGACCGGCTGTACAGCCATAAAAACAATGAATTCACCATTAGACTTGCGATTTGAGGCAGGTCTGTGAGAAATTATTGAGTAAGAAGGAAAATGGGAAAAAAAGGAAAATGGGACAAAAGGTAGGAACAAAGACTGCAGTGGTGGTGCAGTCGTAAAGAATTCACCTGCCAATACAGGAAACATGGGTCTAATCCCTGGTCTGGGAAGATCCCCTGGCGGAGGACATGGCAACTCACTCAAGTATTCTTGCTTGGGAAATCTCATGGATAGAGCAGCCTGGTGTTCTACAGTCCAAGGGGTTGCCAAGAGTTGGATATGGTTTAACAACGAAACAATATCTTAACAACTAAAAAACATCTCCAGTTCTTTGTTTGAAAGATTGCACTCAAAGATAGGAATCATATTCTGACCCTGTATAGAAAAGCAAAGGACTCACACACATAATTTAAGACAGAGAAAATAAATGGCTAACACATCTACACACACATTCAGCCTCAGAGATAATGAAGCAATTGCAAGGTAAGCCCATTAGCACTTCCCCAGCAGCTCTGGTACAGAAGCTGCCTGCCAATGCAGGAGACACTGGTTCAATCCCCGTGTCCATAAGATACCCTGGAGGAGAAAATGGCAACTGACTCTAGTATTCTTACCTTACAATGAAACAATATCTTAACAACTAAAAAACATCTCCAGTTCTTTGTTTGAAAGATTGCACTCAAAGATAGGAATCATATTCTGACCCTGTATAGAAAAGCAAAGGACTCACACACATAATTTAAGACAGAGAAAATAAATCACTAACACATCTACACACACATTCAGCCTCAGAGATAATGAAGCAATTGCAAGGTAAGCCCATTAGCACTTCCCCAGCAGCTCAGTGGTACAGAAGCTGCCTGCCAATGCAGGAGACACTGGTTCAATCCCCGTGTCCATAAGATACCCTGGAGGAGAAAATGGTAACTGACTCTAGTATTCTTACCTGGGAAATCCCATGGACAGAAGAGCCTGGCGGGCTACAGTCACAAAGAGTAGGACACAATATAGCAACTAAACAACAACAAGCTCACATTAGCACACCCCTCTTTACATTTGAATTTTTTTCCACAGAAGATACTGTGAAATGTATATCTCTGACAAATACTGTTGCAAGGATGTATTTACAAGCATTCTTTGGTGTGCATATTTATTTATCTTTTTGGTGGTGCTAGGTTGTAGTTGTGGTGCACAAGCTTAGTTGCTCTGAAGCAAGTGAGATCTTCCTGGACCAGGGATCCAACCCTTGTCTCCTGCAGTGGAAGGCAGAGTCTTTACCACTGAGCTTCCAGAGAAGCCCAGTATGTATATGTTTAGTCAATATGAAATGTGGTCAAATATGTTCCACCAAAACATTAGAAAGGAATGCCTTGACTATATTTTATATTCCTATATCACTAATACACGAATTCTCTACTCAAACTATTAATAAGATACATGAACGTAAGTTATACTTTTACTGGAAGCACTTTATGCCTCCTGTGTGTTCAGTCACTCAATCCTTTCTGACTCTTTGCAACCCCATGGACTGTAACCTGCCAGGCTCCTCTGTTGAGTCAGCTGCAGAAGAAAGATGGCTGCATTGTGTCAGGGCCAGTGGGTTCCACATTCATCCCGGAAACCATCTAGCTGAGCTCATGTAGCAAATGGTGCATGGAACCAGGGGAAAAATATCTCCCATACAGTAAGCCTTCTGTTCTCTTCAACAACATACATTAAAAGAGAAAGCTATATGTGTATAGTGCTTTTTCCCTTTATTTTTATTCAGAGCACTAGTCTAAGCTTCAGATAGTTGCATTATCTCTATAAGGACAGGAAAATCTTTTTGAAGGGATGTTCAAATAAATTGGGAAAGGAAAAAGATGGACAAGGAAGCTAGATAAAAGCTAGATAAAAGAGATACTCTGACCACCAGGTAGAGGGTATCATGCTGAGAAAATGAGGCCTGATTTTCTTGTTTTGTTTGGTGTTCTCCATCTCGAGGACTGTGGTCGCTGTCTCTTATACACATCTCTTATGAAGTGATCAGGCACCCCCACTGATGTGCACAGTGACCCCCAGGCCAGGAGAAAACTGAGCATCTCTATATAGATGGGGAGGCTGAGGGCCCAACTCGTGAGTGGGAGAGCTCAGTCTTAATCTGTAACCCATATAGAGAAAATAACTCTTATGTGCTTCAACTTGTGAGTCCATCACACACCCCCTGTGCTCATGCTAACCCCGTAATTGTAGAACTGGAGTGGACCCAGGGTCACTAACTAGTCTCCATCACCCTCCTTATAAGGTCCCCTTTATCAAAGTCAGAAACATAGACTCTCAGAGAGAACTTGTTGGCCCCGTGCTTGTGCAACAAGGTGCTTTTTATTGTTACAGCTCTTTTAGGAAGTGGCGAGAGGGCCCTGATGCAGGGAAAGCAGTTGCTTATATAGCCCAGAGGGGAGGCGTGTCAACCTCTGATTGGCTCATAACATCAACCTCTGATTGGCTCATAACGTCAACCTCTGATTGGCTCATAACGTCAACCTCTGATTGGCTCATAACAGAACACTGTTAGAATCCCTAATTAGCATATCTGCCTACATATATGCGAAGAACCAGGAAGCAGGAAACCGGCGCCATCCTGCAATGGCGGCTGTGGCTCCCGACAGATAAACCCTTTACAGGGGCACTTCTCTTTCCTCCTTGTGCCTACAAGTCAGCAGGAATTCTAATTCAAGTGCAGATTCTGATTGACTAGGTCTTCAGTGGGCCCTAGGACCCTGCATTTCTGGCAAGCTACTGGGCTGTGTGTTGATGCAGGTCTGAGTATGAGGGTCACACTTTCAGTAACAAAACACTGGTTCTGTGTTTACTTCAGGTACAGGAACTCGAATTTATGTTAAATTCAGGTACAGGTATTTGAATTTATATATGGCTGAGTGACTGAACATGCACACACATACACACACACACACACACACACACACACACACACACATATATATATATATTCATATATACTAATGCTAGTTGCTCAGTCATGTCTGACTCTTTGTGGACCCTCTGGTGTGCAGCCTGCCAGGCTCCTCTCTCCGTGGAATTCTCCAGGCAAGAATATTTCAGTGGGTTGCCATTTCCTTCTCCAGGGGATCTTCCTGACCCAGTAGGTCTTTGTTGGTTATCCATTTTAAATATAGCAGTGTGTACATGTCCATCCCAACCCCCCCCTCCCCCACAGTGGAAATATAAATCATTTTTGTGTATGTTGGTGGGGGGAGGGAATTTTGGATTGGATTAGATAATCTTTTCATTCTTTCAATCCTTCATGCCAGCCAGAATGAGACAAATTTATCTATGACCTTTGAAGTTATCTATTGTGAAATATGCAACCTGCTTTCTGGGTTTATCCTGAGATGAGAAGATGGACTGGGGAGTCATCAAAGGCCGGCTGGAGGCTACCAGCAAGAGATGGAAACTCATGGGGATGGAATAAAGCCTATGTTCACCTGTGTTGCTTCTGACCTCAGTGATGAGGGATCCTGCAGAACCCAGAGCCCTTTGTCACGGAGATAAATGGACACACTTGGCCCAAGAGGCAGAGAGACTCAAAGAGGTTCTCTGGCAATGTAGAACAGTTGTAGGTCCATCTGCAGCTTCATGTGAGTATGTGCTAAGTTGCTTCAGTCATGTACAACTCTTTGTGACCCCATGGACTGTAGCCTGCCAGGCTCCTCAGTCCATGGGGTTTCCCAGGCAAGAACACTGGGGTGGGTTGCCTTCCCTTCTTCTGTGGGAATCTTCCTGGCCCAGGGATCAAACTTTTGTCTCTTCTGTCTCTTGCATTGGTAAGCAGGTTCTTTACCACTAGCACCCCCTAGAAAGCCCCTGCAGCTTCATGCTAGTGAGCAAATCACCAGGCCTTCAGCAGTGTGTGTGTGTGTGTGTGTGTGTGTGTGTGTGTTCACAAATGGCAGTTGATTTCTCCCAGTACACTAAGAATCTTCCTTACAATCTGTGTTAGTTCCCTATGGCTGCTGTTACACATTACCACAATGTGGGTGCCTTACAGGGCTTCCTCTGTGGCTCAGTGGTGAACAATCTGCCTGCAGGAGACTCTGGTTCAATTCCTGGGTTGGGAAGATGCCCTGGAGGGGAGCATGGCAACCCACTCCAGTATTCTTGCCTGGAGAATTTCATGGACAGAGGAGCCTGGTGGGCTACAGTCCTTGGGGTTGCAAAGAATCCGATATGAATGAAGTAACTGAATACATACAGATTCCTTACAGGAACAGAAGTTATTTTCTTACAGTTCTGGAGACCAAAACCCCCAAATCAAGACATTAGCAGGGACAGAGGAGCCTGATGGGCTATGGTCCATAGGCTTGCAAAGAGGGTTGGACGTGACCAAATCAACCTAGCATGCATGCATCTCAACCTTTTTGGCACAAGGGACTGGTTTTGTGGAAGACACTTTTTCGTAGACCTGGGATTTCAGGATATTTCAAGCACATTATTTTTGTTGAGTTTGTTGAGCAGGAGATGGAACTCAGGTGGCAATGCAAGCAGTGAGGAGCAGCTGTAAATACAGATGAAGCCTCACTTGCTGGCCTGTAGCTCACCTCCTGCTGGGCAGCTTAGTTCCTAACAGGCCATGGGCTGGTGCTGCTCCATGGTCTGGGGCTTGCAGACCCCTCCTTTAGGAGAGAATCTATTTTTGCCTCTAACAGCTTCTGGTGGTTCCAAGAGCTTCTTGCCTGTGTTCACGTCACTCTAATTTCTGCCTTTATGTCTGGAACTTTCTTTTGTTTGTTTCATCTCCTCTCCTGTATCTTTTTTTTTTTGGATAAATCATTTTTAAAGTTTATTTTTATTTATTTAGCTGTGTCAGGTCTTAGTTGCAGCTTGTAGGATCTTTCTTGTAGCATGGGATCTCTCTAGCTGTGGCACAGCCCTTCATTGCTCCAAGGCTTGTGGAATCTTAGTTCTCCAGCCAGGGATCAAACCCAAGTCCCTTATACTGCAAGGTGGATTCTTAACTACTGGACTAGCAGGAAGTCCCTCTCCTGTGTCTTCTAAGGACAACTGACATTGGATTTAGGGCACACCCAAGCAATCCATAATTATCTCATTTTAAAACCTTAAATAAATTGGCAAAGATGCTTTTTCCAAAAAGGTCACATTCGCAGGTTCCAAGTAGGCATATCTTTTGTGGTGTTGCCAATCAAGTTACTATGTGTTTCAGGAAATATAGCTTAGTTTAGTTAAGACAAAGATTTTAGGGGTCCCAGGAAACAGAACCATGAGTCAGGCAAGAGGAAACAACCATGAAAGGTGTGTTTATCAAGCCAGTTACCACCATTATCAACCTGGACTTCTGCTGGGGAAGATGGGAGCCAGTAAAATATGTATGCTTCAGACTTATTTCACTCAATGGGCAAGTGATTTATACACCAATTCCAGTTGGTCTTTGGTTAAGGAGTAATTCCTGGAACATTAATTCTCTAAACATGGGCAGGGGAGACTAGAGAAATTTCTTAGGTAATGGATGCAGATATGAAAGTTTGAAGCCAGACAGAATACACTAAAGTGGTCAGTGATGAAGGGCAATCTTCTATATTATACTTCTCCATCCACCTTCCTGGGATGCAGTTGCAATTGCTGGAAGGGCAGAAGCCATTTTGTGACCATAAGAGTAGAAGACCCACAATCAAGCTAGAGACAGAGCAGAAAAGCAGAAAGATCCTGAGTACTTGACAGCTACCTTTGAACTATTCAGCTCTAGAATTCACGTATCAGGAATGAAATAAATACCATTAAGTTTGATGTGACTGAAAGTTATTCAGGAAAAAGGGTACTTCTTCCAGTTCATTTAATTCACACAACCTCAGAAAGCATCTCTGTAAATGAGTTTGCAGGGCAACATTTCTATAATAGGTATACATCTCATCACTTTGAGGATATATTTTAAAAACATGAGACTCAGTTTATTTTTAAAGAAATTTAAATCATCACTAAGTATAACTGAAAATATCAGGTTTAATTCATATAAAGTTAAAATTCATATGGTTACAAATTGAAAAAGGGAACCAAAGATATAGCATGAAGGGAAATAGAGAGGGATGTGAAGACCCAAGGAAAGTTTTTCTTTAAAACATGAATATTAGAAAAGATAAAAACATTAAATGAATGAAGCCAAGATGTCTGGTACTCAATATTATATGCCCAATTACTTTTTTTTGGAAGCATGCTTTAAATTCCATTAAATTTTTTTAAAAATATAAATTTATTTATTTTAATTGGAGGCTAATCACTTTACAATATTGTATTGGTTTTGCCATACATCAACATGAATCGCCCAGTTACTTATGAGAGTCCTCTGAAGGCCCTGTGAATGAGAGATGGTGCCCTGCTAATGAGCCGCACAAGGGCTCCCTTCATGTCCCTGTTCCTCAGACCGTAGATGAAGGGGTTCAGCATGGGGGTGACCATGGTGTACATCACTGAGGCCACCAGACTTGTCCTAGAGGATGAAGTGACTGCAGAACTGAGGTAGACCCCTAAGCCTGTGCTATAGAATAAGGAGACCACTGAGAGGTGAGACCCACAGGTGGAAAAAGCTTTGTATTTGCTCCTGACTGATGAAGTTCTCAAGATGGAGGAGAAAATCTGATAGTAAGAAAAGAGGATCCCAGAGAGAGGTAAAACACCTAGGGTAATAGTCACAAAATACACCACTGTGTTATTGATGAGGGTGTCAGAACAGGCAAGCTTCAGGACTTCAGGAAGATCACAGAAAAAATGTGGGATCCTCCTGCTTCTGCAGAAAGACAGCCTCAAGATAGTCAAGGTCTCAGGCAGGGAGCCTGTGGCACTCAGGCTCCAGGACCCCAGAGCCAGCAGCCCACAGAGCCGGGGGTTCATGATGACCGTGTAGTGCAGGGGGTGACAGATGGCCACGAAGCGGTCATAGGCCATCACGCTCAGGAGTAAATTGTCCAGGCATCCAAACACAACAAAAAAAAA
>SJYC01146534.1:0-30429 GCA_006408675.1 Madoqua kirkii | reverse complement strand
ATATAAGCTATCAGAAGAAAATAAAATACATAGATAATATAATTTATACATGAATATATGTAACCTTGGGCTTCCCAGGTGGTGCTAGTGGTAAAGAACCCACCTGCCAGTGCAGGAGATGTAAGAGGCACCGATGCAATCAATGGATTGGAAAGATCCCCTGGAGAAAGACATGACAACTCACTCTTACCTGGAGAATCCCACGGATGGAGGAGTCTGGCAGGTTGTAGTCCATGGGATCACATAGAGTCAGACACGACTGAAGCAACAGCACACACACATGCATATGTAATCTTTAAAAGTGGACGTTCTCTATGAATAAAAAGTCTTTGATGGAAATAAGGGAAGAAAAGATCAATAATTGGACAGCAAATTGAAAAATTATTAATGAGAAAATGTGCCCTGCAGAAAGTTGGAATGCAAAGGATAATTATTTGGCTAATAAAAGTTAGTATCTTTAACCTATAAAGCCTTAATTATAAATCATAGAAACATTAATGTATTAGCTGGGAAAAAGGCATAAGATATTAAATGTTTACAAGAAGTGTAAAAAGGATAATAAAGATTTGAGAAATTTTTTTTATAGTATTAATCCATGAGTGTGAAAGTAAAATAAGATACACTCTTCACTGAGGTAATTAAGAAGCCATTGGGAAAAATAAAGACTCCAAATGCAAAATTTCATTAAGTGGAAAGAGAAATAGCACTTCATATACTTCTCTGAGATGATAATTGATCTGATCCGCATCAGATCTTTTGTGTTTTCTTGCACTTATCCAGGGAAAATGATCTACAAGAAACATCAAAATATGGACAAGAATCACCTTGGAGTGATAAAATGAGTGGATTTTTACATTCATTTTCTTCTATTACATATTTCAAGAAACTACAGATGACCACACATGTAGTCTATCCTCAAGAAGTAAACACGGGAAGATTTGGAAGATGTTGTTAATGCAAGTTATGCATGACAAACTTAACTAGAGCAGAAAATTAAGATAGAAGAGTTAATGAATTAAAAAACAGAAAATTTCTAGAACTGAGACTTTCCATAGCTAATTCTCTGGCAAAGGCAAACATACAAGCAAAATTAGTTTGATGAATGAAATAAAAGAAAGAGAACAGATGAGCCTAAAATCAGAAATGAGAAAAATAAACATAGATATAAGGAGATACTCAATTTTGCAAGAACACATTAATTAAAATCTCATGCTAAAAATTAAAAAATCTCTAAGAAATTAAGTTATTTCTGGGAAAATATAAGTGTCCAAAGTTGATTCAGAATGGAGGATAATAGATCAATAACTAAGGAAGGAATTAAGCAAACAAGGCCTACTTCCAAAAATGCCTTTGTGGGACCTAAAGGCAGGGACAATAGAAGAATTCTCTTTTAAATATTAAAGAAGAAAAGAAAGTTTATCATCATTATTATCAATTTCCAGGAAGTTCTCGCCAATGCAATACAAAGAGAAAAAGATACAAAATATGTTAAGTATCAAAAAAGCAGTTATTGTTTGAAGGTGACAGATTGGCTGAAGATAAAAAAAATTGCAATGGAAAACTTCTTTTTAATGTATTTTGTAATGGAAGGGGAAACCTCTTTGGACTGCAAATGATTTTAGTAAGTCAACTGATATCAAAAAAAGAAAGTAAAAACCAACAGTCATCTTAAACTAACATTCAGTGGCATTCAAATGTTTTGCAACCATTGCTTCTATCTAGTTTCAAAACGTTTTCACCACTATGGAAGCTCTCTGTACTATCTTTGTAACTTTCTTTAAATTTTCTCTAAAACTATTCAAAAATAAAAAAACATAAAAAGTGGGTGCAAGAGGGAAAGAAAAGCCAAGCAGTTTTTATATGTACAGTTAAGCCTCTCAGAAAATAGATCACAGTCATTTCACATATTAAAAGCAAAATTGTGAGCCTCATAGAACAGGGTCTAGAAACTTGAAAATACACAATAAATGAAAGTGATATATTTACTAAATAAGTCAAATTACTTGAGTACCTCCACGTGTCAAGTGTTTGTGCTGTTTTATATGCCTTAGTTCATTTTATCATGATCATTGTTGTTTTGATTTAACAAATGAATATATGTGAACAGTAATACAATAATAATGATTAACATGTATAGATGTTCACAAAGTGAAGGGGTAATTAAAAAACTTCTTGTGCATTATTCCTTTAGTTTAATTTTCATATTAACCTCACAAAGTGAATACTATTATTATCATTTCCCAGATGGGGAAACTGAGACAGAGAAACAGTCAGTAAGCTTTTTGAATTACAAAGCTGCGTGAATGGGCTTGTAAGGTACAGTGGTAAAGAGTCTGCCTGCCAGCAGATGCAAGAGAACTGGGTTCAATCCCTGGCAGCTGGGAAGATCTCTTGGAGTAAGAAATGGCAACCTGCTCCAGTATTCTTGCCTGGAAAATTCCATGGACAGAGGAGCCTGGTGGTTTACAGTCCATGAGGTCACAAAGAGTTGGACCCGACTAAGCATGCATGCACGTAGGTATGTGCTAACTAGGAAGAACCCCAGAGAACACCTCCTGTTTGAGTGAGTGAATAAATAAGTAAGATATGATAGAGAAAAGGAAACAGGAGAATCTGATGGAGAATAGAAGGACTTGACTCCTAAAAAACAACTAAAATGGTTGCATAAGAAACCTGGAAAGATGTTGGGGGCTGAAACAAGGTTGATTTCCATCAAGAAGGTGAGAGATTCTCAAAAATGGGTCTCAGAACAGAGAGGAAGGAATTTGAGTGAAAGAGAGATTTTAAGAGACTTGAACTGTGCAGAGTGTTTTAAGTAAATGGACTCTTACCAACTGTGTTATCCTTATTTGTGCCATCCAAGTTAATACTCAGAGAGTTCGGCCTGCCTCCATACCTGTTTCCCACAACACACATCTAATGTCCTCAGTGAGCCTCTAGTTCTCTGGATCCTTTCATTCCTGGGTAACGGATGCTCAACTCAGCTCCAGTGAAGTGCAAGGAGGTAGCATCAAGCATCCATTCTCTGAAAGGGCACTGCTGAACTTCCTCCTTTCTGGGACAGTTGAACTGGAGTGAGAGGAGTAAGGGGCATTTTTACTGTTTCTGTGGCTTCCAAGGTTGAATTCTCTCAAGTGCTCATTAAGTTAATTGCTCCATTGTTACTCTGTTCTCTGAGCAATTTGGTTCCCACTAGTGAGGAAGCCAAACTAGAAAGGAGCTTCTGCTAGTTTTGTTCCCTTGGGAACATCTTGGATGTAAGAGATGCTTACCTCTCCCCATGCACTTGGGTCACAATGCTCTTCTCTCCAGGATCTGATCTCCATTATCTTTTCCCACAAGCACTTCTTCAACATTTGAGATGGAATTTCTTTGTCTATCAAGGGCATCATAGCACATTTTTTTCAAGACCATGTGAATGTCAAACATCTTAACTTTGAATTATGATCAAGGATATGGGTCGCACCTGACTATCAACAAAACCAGGCCAGTGACTTTGCCACAACTTCTGCTCTTATTGTTGAAGGTGCATTCTGGAGAAGGTTCCAGGAATACAGTAAGAGAAATAGTGTGAGAAGGGGATTGGCTGGCTGTTCATGCAGACTCCAAGGGAATACGTGGCTTTTCAGGGTCAAAACTTGACTTCAGAGTCAAATTCATTGGATGGCCCTCAACACTTTAGTCCAGAGAGAATAGGCTATCTTAAATAATTTAAAAGAGAGTGACTTTATTTTCTATATCTCTCTCTTTTTCTAAAAAAAATATTTTTTAATTGAAGGATAATTGCTTTATAGAGTTTTGTTGTTTTCTGTCAAACATCATTATGAATCAGCCATAGGTGTACATATCTTTTATAAGTGAAATCTAAAAAATAAAACAAACTAAAGGAATATAATAAAAAAGAAACAGACTCACAGACATAGAATTTTTTTTCTTTTTTCACTGCATTGCTCAGCATGTAGAACTTCCCTGACCACGGATTGAACCCATGCCCTTTCCACTGAAAATGAGGAGTCTTAATCACAGGATCACAGGGAAGTCTGGATTCAAAGACTTAGGGAACGAACCAGTGGCCAACAGTGGGAAGAGGGAAGGGAGAAGGGCAAGACAGGGGCAAGGGCTTAAGAGGTACAAACTACCATGCATAAGATAAGCCACAAATATATACTATAGAGCACAAGGAATATAGCCAATATTCTATGCTAACAGTAAATAAACTGTAATCTTTAAAAATTGTGACTCACTATGTAACTACAACTGAAACTTAAATATTTCTTTTTGCAAAGTTTAAACTTTATTAATTTGTTTTGGGATATAGTCAGTTAACAATGTTGTGGTTGTTTCAGGTGAACAGCAAAGGAACTCAGCCTTACATATACATGTATCCATTCTTCCAAACCACCATCCCATCCAGGCTGGCACATAACATTGAGCAGAGTTCCATGTGCTACACACTAAGTCCTTGTTGGCTATCCACTTGGAATATGGCAGTGTGTACATGACTTCCCCAAACTCCCTTACTAAGTCCCTTCCCCCTGACAACTATAAATTCACTTTCTAAGTCTGTGCATCTCTTTCTCTTTTGTAAGTAAGTTCATTTGTATCAATTCTTTTTAGATTCTACGTATAAGAGATGCAATACAATATTTTTCCTTCTCTGTCCAACTTACTTCACTCAGTATGACACTCTCTAGGTTCATTCTTTTTATGGCTGAGTAATATTCCATTTACTTCTTCTTTATCCATTCCTCTGTTGATGGACATTTAGGTTGCCTCCATGTCTTGGCTATTATAAACAGTGCTGCAATGAACATTGGAGTGCACGTATCCTTTCACATTGTTTTTCTCTGGATATATGCCCAGGAGTGGGGTTGCAGGGTCATATGGTAGCGCCATTTTTAGTTTTTTAAGGAACCTCCATACTGTTCTCCATAGTGACTGTACCAATTTACATTCCCACTGACAGAGTAGAAGGAGACCCTTCTCTCCATACTCTCTCCAGCATTTGTTGTTTGTATATTTTTTTTAGTTTATTTATTTTTCAGTTGAAGAATAATTACTTTACATAATTTTGCTGTTTTCTGTCAAACCTCAACATGAATCAGCCATATGTACACATATATTCCCTCCCATTTGAACCTCCCTCCTTCCCGTCTCCCTCCGCATTCCACCACACTAGGTTGATACAGAGCCCCTGTTTGAGTTTCCTGAGACATATAGCAAATTCTCATTGGCTATCTATTTTACATATGGTGATGTAAGTGTCCATGTTACTCTTTCCATCCATCTCACCCTCTCCTCCCCATTCCCCATGTCCATAAGTCTATTCTCTATGTCTGTTTCTCCTCTGCTTTCCTGTAAGTAAATTCTTCAGTTCCATTTTTCTAGAATCCATTATGCGCATTAGTATACGATATTTATCTTTCTCTTTATGACTTACTTCACTCTGTTTAATAGGCTCTAGGTTCACACATCTCATTAGAACTAACTCAAATGTGCTCCTTTTTATGGCTGAGTAACATTCCACTGTGTACATGTACCACAACTTCTTTATCCATTCATCTGTCGATGGACATCTAGCTTGCCTCCATGTTCTAGCTGTTGTAAACAGTGCTGCAGTGAATGATGGGATACATGTGTCATTTTCAGTTTTGATTTCCTCAGGGTATATGCCTAAGAGTGATATTCCTGGGTCTTATGTGGTTTTATTCCTAGCCTTTTCAGGAATCTCAATATCATCTTCTATAGTGGCTGTATCAATGTACATTCCCACCAACAGTGCAGGAGTGTTCCCACACCCTCTCCAGCATTTATTGTTTGTAGACTTTTTGCTGAGGGCCATTCTGGCCAGTGTGAAGTGATATCTCATTGTAGCTTTGATTTATGTTTCTCTAATAATGAGCAATGTTGAGAATCTTTTCGTGTGTTTGTTAGTCATCTATATGTCTTCTTTGGAGAAATGTCTGTTTAGTTTTTTTCCCCACTTTTTGATTGGGTTGTTTGTTTTTCTGGCAGTGAGTCGTATGTGCTACGTGTATATTTTGGAGATTAATACTTCATCAGTTGTTTCATTTGCTATTATTTTCTCTCATTTCAAAAGTTGACTTTCCCCCTTGCTTATAGTCTCCTTTGCTGTGCAAAAGCTTTTATGTTTAATTAGGTCCCAAGTGTTTACTTTTGTTTCTATTTCCATTACTGTAGGAGGTGGGTCATAGAGGATCTTGCTTTGATTTGTCATCAAGTGTTCTGCCTCTCAGAGAAGGCAATGTACTCCACTCTTGTGCCTGGAAAACTCCATGGATGGAGGAGCCAGGTGGGCTGCAGTCCATGGGGCCTCTAAGAGTTTAACACAACTGAAGGACTTTACTTTCACTTTTCACTTTCATGCATTGGAGAAGGAAATGGCAACCCACTCCAGTGTTCTTGCCTGGAGAATTCCAGGGACGGAGCCTGGTGGGCTGCTGTCTATGGGGTTTCACAGAGTTGGACATGACTGAAGCGACTTAGGAGCAGCAGCAGCATGGTGTTAGGAAGTATGGACTTAGGGCATCCCGCTTTAGGATGTCTGTAGCCACAGCTATGCACTCCCTAGAGCCCATGCTCCATAAGAAGACATGCCACTGCAATGAGAAGCCTGAACAATGCAATGAAGAACAGCCCCCACTTGCCACAACTATAGAATGCTCGAGTGTAATAGGGACGTTCAGTGCAGCCAAAGATAATAAATAAATTTTTAGAAAGTCTTAAAAATGATGTGTCCAAGTGTCTTCTTTGTCCATGTATCATTTGAGTAATAGATTTTAGCTTTTCAATGTCATCAATCTTGTAATTGATCCAATCTCCCTTCTTTCTCATGGCTGTTATGCAAAATAGAGTCAAATCTGGGATTCTGCTATTCTATTTGTACAGGGATTTATGGTCCATTCTTATCATGTGTAAAAAATATTTTGCTGAAGAAGGAAAGGGCAATACATTCCAGTATTCTTGCCTAGAGAATTCCATGGACAGAGGAGCCTGGTGAGCTACCATCCACAGGGTCACAAAGTCAGGCACAACTGAGCACACGCATGCGCAAGGTGGTGGGGAGAGAGGGATCGTTTCAGGATGATTCAAGCACACTGCATTTATTGTGCTCTTTATTTCTATTATTATTATATCACTTCCTCCTTATATCATCAGGCATTAGATCCTGGAGCTTGGAGACCCCTGCTTTAGCTCACTCTCCTGGGGATTCTGCACATGGAGAATTTTCATATGTTCTCTTTCTATTTGGAAGACACATTCCCACGGTTCTCAAGTGGGGGTGATTTGGACCCTTGGGGGTATATGAAGATATTTTAAGTCCTTGTAACGTGGCTGGTGATGCTACTGGCATCCACATCCAAGGATATGGCTAAACATCTTACAATGTACAAGACAGCCCCGATAGCAAGGAATGACCCAAACCAAACATCAGTGGTGCCAAGGTTGAAAATTCTGCTCCACATTATAATCCTCTTTTTTCCTGGGGAATACTGAGCTTTATGATTTAGACCTAACAGAGGACAGTGCATATGGAGAGAAGTTGGCTTAATAATGTGGGAATAAAAAGCTGGAGCATTAAAAAAATTACTCTTGTATGTAACAACAGCTGACATTTATTTAGGACTTGTTACCTACATTTCTTATGCAGAAGCTTTGCCATTTTATTCCATTTAATCCTCCTGTCACCATTCTGAGGCCGACCTTTATCTAGGTTCGTCTCACAGACAGAGAAAGTGAAGCCCATGGGGGTTGAGTATTCTTTGGGTAAAGAAGTTGTGGTACGTATACACAATAGAATAGTACTCAGCCATAAAAAGGAACACATTTGACTCAGGTCTAATAAGATGGCTAAACCTAGAGCCTATTACACAGAGTAAAAGAAGTCAGAAAGGGAAAGACAAATATCATATATTAATGCATATGTATGGAATCTAGAAAGATGGCACTGATGAACCTATTTGCAGGGCAGCAATGGAGACACAGACATAGAGAAAAGACTTGTGGACTCATCAGGAGATGGAGAGGGTGAGACGAATAGAGTCAGTAGCACTAACATATACATTACCTGATGTAAAATTAGAATAGCCAGTGGAAATTTACTGTATGATGCATGGAGCTCAAATCTGGTGCTTTGTGATAACCTAGAGGTATGGGATGGGGTGGGAAGTGGAAGGGAGGTGCAATAAGAGAGGGGAGATACCTATACCTATGGCTGATTCATATTATATGAATGTTAACATGTTATATGAAGCTAACACAATATTGTAAAGCAAGTATCTTTCAATTAAAAAGAAATTATTTTTTGTAAAAGAGAGAAAATAAAATCTAAGAAAAACAAAAATTATGCAATGAAATATATTTATTTTATCACTGAGAAAAAAATCACCAATGCTTTTGCTTAATGGTCTCTTCTCTCTTGTCTGTCAGTTTGGGGTCTCCTAATGCCATCATTTTCTCCTGTGTTGCAACACTAGCTAGAAATGCTTCACATGAAAACTAATTTTGCACCCAAAGAAGATCTCATTTGTTTAACCACCTTGACTCTGGTCACCCAGGCTTAGTTTTCTCAGATGCCTTTGAATTAATTTGTACTTAATTGTTAAATGCCTTTATTATAAATAATCATTTAAATTATTACTTTTATTTAAGTTATATTAATTTATAATCAATTAATATTATTTATTTTATTTAAATTATTGTTTTAATACACTAATTAAAAAGGCATGACTGTGCATAATTTCCATAAGCTATGTTAATGACATGGTATTTTCTACTCACTTGATTAGAATGTACAATGGACAATCATGAAATAAGACATTGAGTCATCAACCAACTTTACCTCCCAGAAAATATTTCAAAATTGCTAATTTTATTTTTTTATACTTTTTTTTTTGCTGTTTATTTTTATTTATTTAATTTTTTACTTTACACTACTGTATTGGTTTGCCATTGATATGAATCTGCCATGGGTATACGAGAGTTCCCAATCCTGAACTCCCTTCCCACTACCCTTCCCATACTATCTCTCTGGGTCATCCCAGTGCACCACCCCCAAGCATCTTGTATCCTATATAAACCTAGACTGACAATTCATTTCTTACATGATAGTATACATGTTTCAGTGCCATTCTCCCAAATCATCCCACCCTCGCCTTCTCCCACAGAGTCCAAAAGACAGTTCTATATATCGGTGTCTCTTTTGCTGTCTCGCATACAGGGTTATCATTACCATCTTTTAAAATTCCATATATATGTGGAATAGTATACTCTATTGGTATTTTTCTTTCTGGCTTACTTCACTCTGTATAATAGGCTCCAGTTTCATCTACCTCATTAGAACTGATTCAAAAGTATTCTTTGTAATCTCACAAAACCTGTTTAAAATATATAAAAATTATCTGAAGGCACACGAAAATAAGTGTTCCAGTGAATTTTCTAAAACTATTTTAATCATGATACCAAAAGCCAACAGCCTTCTACAATAGCAATGGTATAAGAAAACCAAAGGCTAATTTCTAATTTTCATATTATTTTAAAAACTCTAAGAAAATAGCAATAAGATATAAATATATTCAGCAATTTTTCATGAAAACCAAATACTATGACCAGGTAACATTTAACCCTAGCAAGCAACCAAAATTTCACAATGGTAATGTATTTTATAGTAGAGCAAATAAGTAGAAAAAAAGTCATCCAAAAAATAAGATCATCTTAAACAAAATAGGTTTCTAAAAATAGGTTTCAAAAAACGTTTCCTTGGTCATCAGCTTATATCAACCTGCACATGAAAGTATTTGAGAACTGGTTTTCAAACCACTTCCAGTATTCTCATCAATACACTCCACAAGGGCCTGAGACTGAGCCTAATAGCTCAATAGGGTAAGACCTAAAACCAAGGGGGAAATAGGGGGTTTTAAAATTCAGACCACTGGGAATGCTCCCTCAGGCAAGCCTTACAAACAGTAAAGCCTTAGTCGTCTGAGCAAACAATTTTAATGTCTTCTAGCTGTTTGTAACTTAGTAAGTTTATATTGTAAACTTACAATATAAATTTTCAGTCAAAGTAGAACCTAAGTCCAAGTATGCTTGTTTTCAACTGAAGTAGAGTAATAGGGTATTAGCTGTGGAGGGATGTACAGTGATGTAGCATGTTTTTCTAGCAGAAACATATTTAACTATGAGGAATAAGATCCAGTCCTAGAATGCTGGCAAACATTTCCCCTGCAACAGCCCTTGACGAGGCATACATTTCAGTGTCTCCACCCTCTTAATATTCAACTAAAAAAAGATTATTACATCAAAATTGTATGCCAAAGAGCTTACCTTGCAAGTATTTTATTTCCTATAATATTAAATATATGTGTAGAATCATACAGTTCAGTTCAGTTGCTCAGTGGTGTCTGACTCTTTGTGACGACATGGACTGCAGCACGCCAGTCTTCCCTGTCCATCACCAGCTCCCGGAGTTTGCTCAGACTCATGTCCATCAAGTCAGTGATGCCATCCAACCATCTCATCCTCTGTCGTTCCCTTCTCCTGCCTTCAATCTTTCCCAGCAGAGGGGTCTTTTCCAGTGAGTCAGCTCTTTACATTAGGTGGCCAAAGTACTGGAGCTCCAGCTTTAGCATCAGTCTTTCCAATGAATATTCACAACTTGATCTGGTAGAATCATTAGTCCATATTGCCTCCTTTTAAAACTGACCAGTCAAGTTCTTTGCTTTCAAATAGGAAATTCAGCATGTTTTTGCTTCTGTTTTTCTTTTACATTATTATATGCTTTCAAACTAAGAATTGGATTTTTATGATCAAGATTGCTGTTTGCCCTTAGATATGTCATATGTATACAATTATTTGTGCAGAATTTCTGAGAATTTAAAATTTTGTGTGATAAAATCTGTGTCAGTCATCTTATACTCTCTCCAATATTTTTTTAACTGAAGGAATTGAGCCATCACTCAAATATTCTTCACTTGCAAATCCTTGCCTTAAACAAAAATGAAAAGGAATGTTCTTCATACATGGTGCAAATACATCACACTTTTGCATATTTTGAACTACTTTCCACATCTCTTATTCCTCATGGTCCTTTCATTCTAAATCTATTCTAAAAGTTGCACATGTTAGTAGGGTTAAAGGCACAGAGCCACATATTATGATTCTTTGATCAGATTGTGAAAATAGGACTTGCTCCTTTTGCTGATTGCCTGCTATTTCCATTTCTTTGATTTAAACTTCTCTATAAAATTTCAGCAACTTGCTCCATTAACTTTTTTCTACTTTCCTAAATTGATTCACCTCCTTAAGTGAAATATATGGAAATGCCTGTATATCTCATAAGACTGTGTGCATCTGCTAAGAATAATTTCTTTGTTATTGATAGATAAATGCTATATATAGTTCAGTTTAATCCTTCAGTCATGTCCAACTCTTTGCGACCTCGTGGACTGCAGCACGCCAGGCTTCCCTGTCCATCATCAACTCCCGGAGCTTGCTCCCAGAGGATGAGATGGTCAGATGGCATCACCAACTCAATGGACATGAGTCTGAGTAAACTCCGGAGTTGGTGATGGACAGGGAGACCTGGCATGCTGCAGTCTGTGGGATCACAAAAAGACAGACACAACTGAGTGACTGAACTGAAAAGATTATTTGGAAAGGAGACTATACCAGGGTCATTTGTCCTTGGGCTGAAGAAATGCCCGTGATAGCAAGGCTAAAGCCCTGGGGCCACCTCTTGTGATTCTTTGATCAAACTGTGAAAGTAGAACTTTCTCCTTCAACTTACGGTTTGCTATTTCCATTTCTTATATTTTGACTTCTCTATGCAACTTCAGCAACTTACTTCATTAGCTTTTCTGTCTTGTCATCTGTGCTTCATCTTTTGTCATTTTTCTACTCTCCCAAATTGATTCACATCCTTAAGTGAAATAAGGTTGTGAATATGTATCTCACAAACTGGGTATATCTCTTAAGAATGATTTCTTTATGAAATGTCGTATACAGATCAAATTGATTTCATTTTACTGAGTGAATAATCATGAGTTCTGTTACCTTTTTGGAAAAGAGAAATTACCTTGGTGACTAAATCCAGTGACATAATTTCATGACTCTAAGTATGATACCTCAGGTTATCACTTTTTGTTCATCATTTCTTTGACATCACTACCATAATTTCTCTTCCCCAGAATGTAGACTTTAGCATTTAGTGTGTTTCATAGCAAGGCGTTCCATTTTATTCCCTCTAGGATCTTGTTCTTTAGCTCAGTGTGTATTTTTTCCATCCGTGCATGCTCAGTTCCTCGGTTGTGTCTGACTCTATGACCCCATGGATTGTAGCCCACCAGACTCCTCCGTCTGTGGGATTTTTCAGGCAACAATATTGGAGTGGCTTACCATTTTCTCCTCCAAGGAATCTTCTCGACCCGACCCAGGGATCCAACCTCCATTTCCTGCATCTCTTGCATTGCAGATAGATTCTTTACCTGCTGAGCCATTGTTATCAGAGTTGCTAGAAAAGCTGATCATCAAGGCATGTCTCCAATGCTAGTCTAAGTGAAACACCAATTTCAATAAAAAGTTTGACATAATAATGTCTAGAGTCTAAGATGACCTTAACTAAAATGAAGCACATATCTAAACAAGATTTTAACTGTGAAAATTATTTTTTCTGGTGTACATTTTCTTACCAATGTATTTAAAACCAGTGTCCATATATAAAGGGGTTTATCATTGGTGTGAGATTGTTATATTTTATATTGAATCATCTTTCTTCTTCTACTTGAAAACTTACATTGTTACCTACAAATATGACTCCTTCCATTGTTCTAAATGAAACATCTTCCCCGTTCTAAATTTTATCATAACCACTAAAGGACACTGAATGAGCAATATAAATATTATATGTGTGTGTGTGTGTGTGTATGTGTGAGTGTGAATGTGTGTGTGTGTGTGTGTGTGTGTGTGTGTGTGTGTAGGTATATCTCCAAAGTCCAGCTCACTAGGGAGCTTAAATTCCTTCTGGTCCTGTGATTCAGAGTCACATATTTTTGAACAAACAGGCATATCCTTTTTAACATGGATGGTTACCTATATGAAAACCTCAATGGAATAACTTTTTAATACAGTTATATGAAACAGACTTGAATAACTGAGTAATTATAAATGATATTCAAATATCAGAACAAATGTCTAGAATGAGAAGCCATCCATTATTATAATTTCACTCAGCTGTTCACTTGGATTATTGTATCAGTTTGTTGCTGTATAACAAGTTGTCCTACAAGCAAATGGTTTAACATAATGGCTTTACTCTCAAACAGGAAAGCGCTATGAGGATTTGATCTAAGTTCTGATAGTCTCTTCTTCATGCGTCTGTTGTCCGCTGTCAGACTCTATTTTGTGTTTTAATGTTCCCTCCATGATGGGGTGTGCAGTTGTAGTCCTCTTCTATTTTGAGTCATTTTATGCCGATTTCTTCTTTTTATATACTTAGGTTTACAAGAAAAACACTGAAATGGTATTTCAGTATCAAACGGTATCAAGTGGTAATTTCTTCATATTAGTATCACTATTCTTATATCCATATATAACACTTTTATTTCTTCCTTGTTTAAAGAGATATCTCTCAGTTTTATGTGTGACTCAATTACACAGACTTTCCTTGTTACCCTGAACCATGCAAAACCAGAAGTTTTAAATTCTAATTCCTTGAAGAGTAATTACATGCAATAAACCACCCGTTTTAAAAGTATACTGTTTGCTGAATTTCAAAAATTAGCTGTACATACCACCTGGTTCATTTTTTTAATAGTTCAAAAATGCACAAGTTTTAATTTCTTTGAAAAGTTATTGTTAATAATGTAATTGACCTGAGTCTCAGGTTTACTTACGTCAGAAGAAAAGTTCAGATGACAAATCCAAACTTCACATGGATGCTGTGAAGAATGAATGAAATGTATTGAAACACCTTGCTGAGTCTTTTCTTTTTATTTTATTTTATTCTACTTTACAATACTGTACTGGTTTTGCCATACATTGACATGAATCAGCCACATGTGTACATGTGCTCCCAATCCTGAAACCCCCTCCCACCTCCCACCTCATATCATCTCTCTGGATCATCCCCGTGCACCAGCCCCAAGCATCCTGTATCCTGTATCGAACATAAACTGGCACTTCATTTCTTACATGATAGTATACATGTTTCAATGCCATTCTCCCAAATCATCCCACCCTCTCCCTCTCCCACAGAGGTCAAAAGTCCATTCTATATCTCTGTGTCTCTTTTGTTGTCTCACATACAGGGTCATCATTACTATCTTTCTAAATTCCATATATATGTGTCAGTATACTGTATTGGTGTTTTCTTCCTGGCTTACTTCACTCTGTATAATCAGCTCCAGTTTTATCCATCTCATTAGAACTGATTGAAATTTATTCTTTTTAAGGGCTGAGTAATACTCCATTGTGTATATGTACCACCGCTTTCTTATCCATTCATCTGCTGATGGACATCTAGGTTGTTTCCATGTCCTGGCTATTATAAACAATGCTGCAATGAACATTGGGGTACACGTGTCTCTTTCAATTCTGGTTTCCTCGGTGTGTATGCCCAGTAGTGGGATTGCTGAGTCATAAGGCAGATCTATTTGTAATTTTTTAAGGAATCTCCACACTGTTTTCCATCGTGGCTGTACTAGTTTGCATTCCCACCAACAGTGTAAGAGGGTTCCTTTTTCTCCACATCCTCTCCAGCATTTATTGCTTGTAAACTTTTGGATCGCAGCCATTCTGACTGGTATGAAATGATACCTCATTGTGGTCTTGATTTGCATTTCTCTGATAATGAGTGATGTTGAGCATCTTATTATGTGTTTGTTAGCCATCTGTATGTCTTCTTTGGAGAAATGCCTATTTAGTTCTTTGGCCCATTTTTTGATTGGATCGTTTATTTTTTCTGGTGTTGAGCTGCATAAGTTGCTTGTATATTTTTGAGATGAGTTGTTTGTCAGTTGCTTCATTTGCTATTGTTTTCTCCCACTCAGAAGGCTGTCCTTTCACCTTGCTTATAGTTTCCTTTGTTGTGCAGAAGCTTTTAATTTTAATTAGATCCCATTTATTTATTTTTGCTTTTATTTCCAGTATTCTGGGAGGTGGATCATAGAGGATCCTGCTGTGATGTATGTCGGAGAGTGTTTTGCCTATGTTCTCCTCTAGGAGTTTTATAGTTTTGGGTCTTACATTTAGATCTTTAATCCATTTTGAGTTTATTTTTGTGTGTGGTGTTAGAAAGTGATCTAGTTTCATTCTTCTACAAGTGGTTGACCAGTTTTCCCAGCACCACTTGTTAAAGAGATTGTCTTTCGTTTCCATTAGAAAAGTCATTGGCTTTTCCAACCTAAGTGCAAGGTTAGATGTATATGTATGTATATATGTGCCTGCATCTGTATACACCTTTCTCTGAAATTAATACACTCACACTTGCATGCACATGCCTACAGTCTCATTTGTAATCCCATCCCAAACTGAAAGAAAACTTGAGAGGAAGTTAGAGGGATGGAAGTGAACAGATGCTTGAAATAATAAAAAGTAGAAAAAATTTAGAAATTTTGACAGAAAGCTTTTAAGCAGAATGTGTTTCTGTAATATTAATAATTTCTTTCTCATCTTAAATCCTCAAAGACCTCACAGTTAGAACTGTATTTACATTTAGATAATGAGAAATTCTCTCTAGCAGCTAATGAGTCAGAATACTTCAAAAAGAACTCAATTGTCTCCTACTGTTAAGGTAGGATTTCACCAAAAGATACCTTTAGATAAGGGAAACCCATTGATTGAATCAAAAGGTTTAAATTTAGCTCAAAGAACCATATCTGATTGGACACATATCTGTATTAGATTCCTATTGCTCCCATAAGAGACACAGGTTTCATCCCTGGTTTGGGAAGACCCCCTGGAGGAGGACGTAGTAACTCACTCCAGTATTCTTGCCTTGAGAATCACCATGGACAGAGGAGCCTGGAGGGCTACAGTCCATGGGGTCGTAAAGAGTCAGACACCACTGAAGCGACTTAACATGTATGTATGCTCTTGTAACAAATTATCACACTAGAGGCTTAAAACATATACCTGTCTTAAAGTTCTATAACAAATTACCATGCTAGTGGCTTAAAACATATATGTATCTTAAAACTCTTCAGAAGTTTGAGCTAAAATTTTGATGTCTGCAGGACCATGATCTTCCTGAATGCTCCAGAGGACAAGCATTTCCTTTGCTGTTTTACTTCTAGTGGCCACCAGCATTCCTTGGTTCATAGTTTTTCCTCCATCTTCAAAGCCAGGTGCAAAGCATTTAAAAATATCTGACTCTAATTCTTCTTTTCTCTTCCACATTTAGAGGATCACTGTGATTACACTATTCCAAGCTAAATATCCATGCTAATCTGATTATCAAGATCACTGATTATCCACTTTATTCCATTTGCTAATATAATCTCAGGTTTCTCTGGTAGCTCATCTGGTAAAGAATCTGCCTGCAACTCAGGAGACCCTGATTCAATTCCTGGGTTGGGCAGATCCTCTGGAGAAGGGATAGGCTACCCGCTTGAGTATCTATCTCCCTTGCTACCAAGATAGGACATTCAAAAGGTCTTGAGAATGGGGTGTGGTTATCTTTTGAGTATCATATTCTGCCTACTAAAGTGTCTTTTCTCAGATATATATCATTTGATGTCACTCAAAAGTTCTTTTTAAAAAGATTACTTTAACTGGAGGACAATTACCACATGGTATTTTTTAATGTTATTATTTTTTTGGCCATATATCAACATGAATTGGCCATAGGTATACATGCGTCTTCCCCATCCTTAACCCCCCTCCCACCTCCCTCTCTGCTCTATCCCTCTGGGTTGTCCCAGAGCCCTGGCTTTGGGTGCCCTGCTTCATGAATTGATCTTGCACTGGTCATCTGTTTTACATATGGTAATATACATATTTCAATGCTATTCTCTCAAACCATCCCATCCTTGACTTCTCTCACTAAAAAAATCAAACAGAATTTACCATTGCTTACAGAGTGAGATGTTCAAAATTACATACATGGAAGATTCTTGATGAAGATCTAAAAGTTTATGCCTGAATCTAACAGAATCATTTTCTTGCTACCCAGACAAAGACCTGCAGCGTCAAGAACATGTAGGACACTGTCAGAAATGCAGAGTCCCTGGTACCTTGAATCAGACCTGTTGAATCATAATTTGCATTTGAACTGTAGTCCTTGGTAAGTTTTAAGAATAGTCAATTTAGAAGAGTACTATACTAGAATAAGTTTTATTCCTTTTCACTGATGGTATTTGAGGCAGTATAATTATTGCATTGGATACTGTCCTATGAGTTACATTCATAGGATCTCTTTAGACAATGAAAAACATGACCAGCTGCAAAGTCATTTCTGATTGAGAATCACTGCCACAGAACTTGTGAACTAAAAGTGTTTTGATAATTGAGACTCCCAATCAAGACTTTCTTAGTTTATACTTTTGAGCAGACCATTAAACTCCTCTGTGGCTCATGTCTATAATGGAGAATGAAGAAAAATAAGAAGACTATATCACAGAATGAACTTGTATAAAAATTAAAGTGGACAGTCCCTATAATGTGCTAAGTTAGGTTATAGTGTATGTGCAGTGCTGTGCTTAGTTGCTCAGTAATGTCTGATTCTTTGTGACCACATGGACTATAGTCTGTCAGGCTCCTCTGTCCATGGAGATTCTCCAGGGAAGAATACTGGAGTGGGTTGCCATGCCCTCCTTCAGGGGATCTTCCCAACCCAGGGATCGAAACCAGGTCTCACACATTCAGGCAGATTCTTTACTGTCTGAACCACTAGGTGTATAAAAATATCTAAATTTGCAGAATTTAGTAACTGAACCATGTTCTTGCTACCCAGACAAGGACCTGCAGCATTAAGAACATGTAGGATCTTGTTAGAAAAGCAGAATCTTTGGTACCTTGAATCAGACCTGCTAAATCACAGTTTTTGTTCTTGGGAATTTTTAAGAACAGTCAATTTAGAAAAATGCTGGACTAGAATAAATTTTATACCTTTTCACTGATGATATTTGAGGCAGTACAATTATAAGTATTGGATACTGTCCTATGCAATACATGTGTAGAATCCTTTTAGATCCTGAAAAATACAACCAGCTGCAAAGCCATCTCTGATTGCAAATCACTGCCACAGAATTTATGAACTAAAAGCATTCTGACAATTAAAACACATAATCAAGACTCCATCCCTTTCTTGGTCACACCTTTGAGCAGAACATTAAACCCCTCTGTGTCTTATTTCTGTAATAGAGAATAAAGTCATAATACAGACATAAGCAGACAATCTCTATAATGTGCTGTTAGGTGGTGTACGGGATGATCCGGGGAGATGGTATGGGGTGGGAGGTGGGAGGGGGCTTCGGCATTGGGAGATCGTATACACCTATGGCTGATTCATGTCAATGTATGGCAAAACCAAAACAGTACTGTAAAATAGAATAAAGTATTAAATAAAAAAAAGAAAAAATAAAGAAGAATCTTCCTACATCTAAAAAAAAAAATAGAGCTGAATTTGTCTGAGATTTAAAAACATTCATAATGCAGTACTAAAGAACAGCTCTTAACTTCTGATATAAGCATAAAAATCCTGATTGGGTTGGCAAAAATGTTGGGGACCCAAGGAGTGTAGTACCCAAGGTCTTATATGAAAGGACAAAGTTGTTACACTCATAAAATATTTTTTAGAACTATCAGGGGTTATGCGTTCACCACTAGTGAAAACTTGAAAGATCTGAGGGACTAAATTAAATGAGAATTCTTAACCTTAGACTTTGAGAAAACTTTAGCTCAGACTGGGATAAGATGCTGGGATGGTTTAGACCTCTGAACATAGGACAATTAACGAGGAGTAAAAAAAAAAGACAACAGAATTCACCTGCCTTGTAAACTGGTCTCTTAGGAACAAAGAATGAACTGGAAAAGTTTCCTTTCTGTCCAGACCCCCTGGTCCCCAGGGAAATCAGGTACAGAGTATGGGTGTTACAGCAGAAAGGTGCGTAATGAGAAAATAGATGAGCCATAAAATCTCTCTGCTGTGGTCCCCTCAGCTTGAGAAATCTTGGACATCACAGAACATGTTTTCTTTGAAAACCTGAGTTTGGCTGAGAAATCAGTCTTTTACTCCCTGCAGCTGTCTTATGGGGACAGAGCTTTAGTCTCTATTATCAACCCTCCAGGAGGCATTTGAACTTCCACACAAAGACCTTTCTTTCAGTTCCCATCTAGGTGAGTCTGAGAGCCCAAGGACACTGTGGGAGAGAAATGCAATGCAAACCTTGAACATTTATCTGAGGTCACCTGTGATTGAATCCAGCCTAACTCAGATACCAGAGGTTAGTGTGGAAGTTTGCTATCCTGATTATTGGTTGCAGGCTCATTCACTCAGTCACCTTTGACTCTTTGCAACCCCAGGGACTATAGCCTGCTAGGCTCCTCTGTCCGTGGAATTTTTCAGGCAAGAATACTGGAGTGGGTTGCCATTTCCTCTTTCAGGGGATCTTCCCAACCCAGAGATTGAACCTGAATCTCTTGCATCTCCTGCATTGGGAGTGGATTCTTTATCACTAGCACAACTCAGGAAACACTAATTCATAAATAAATGTATTTACTTAGGACTAAAAGAAGAGCATGGGCTTCGCAGATGGCGCTAGTGGTAAAGAACTTGCTTGGCAATGCAGGAGACATAGGACACATGGGTTCGAACCCTGCGCTAGGAAGATCTCCTGGAGGAGGGCATGGCAACTCACTTCAGGATTCTTGCGTGGAGAATCCCATGGACAGAGGGGCCTGGTGGGCTACAGTCCACAGGCTCACAAAGAGATGGACACCACTGAGCTACTGAGCAGGCACACAAAAGAGAAGTAAACACTGACCTCAGTAAAGTAAGGCTCAGTGTTGCCAGATAAATGATAAAAATGGATGTTCAAGTAGAAGAGAGAATGGGAGGCATAAAGTATTTCCAGTAAAATTTGAACATAAGCCTAATGACAATATGAAGTAACAAGAGTGGAGAAATATGTTATTAGATGTGGACAAATGTACAGTGAAGTAAGAATTTTTTTTAAGATGGCTCATATTTGACTGTTTCCATATTAATGAGCAAGATCTGAACTAAGGCTTCATGCAAATATATCCCTGCAAACGTATCCGATGGCTGATTCATGTTGATGTAGGGCAGAAACCAATAGAATATTGTAAAGTAATCATCCTCCAATTAAAAATAAATAAATGTTAAAAGATTCTTGACAGATAGTACCTTCTCTTTGTTGTAATGCTCAGTCACTCAGTCTTGTCTGACTCAGTAACCCCATGGACTGTAGCCTGCCATCTCCTCTGTCCATGGGATTCTCCAGGCAAGAATACTGAAGTGGAGATTTCCTCCTCCAGGGGATTCTTCCCATCCAGGGATCAAATCCACATTTCCTGTGTCTCCTGCATTGCAGGCAGATTCTTTACTCACTGGGCAATTGGGAAAGACCTTTGCTGAAAAGTTTTATATGCATTCGCATATAGAAAGAGTTGGAAATGACTGAACACACACAAACACACACATACACATATATATTTATCTCTGTGTTACACATTTACTCTGTTGATCAAAAACTGTCTGTGAGAACCATTTGTATGCTGCAGTTGGAGTGTTTTAATTCCTGTCTTTGCTCACATTTTTCAAAATAAATTGGAGGCTTTATTTTCTTTCCACAAAATGATTGCCATTTAGTTATTTTATGTATATATATATATATATGTATTTCTGAGAATGTTTGATAATTTATAAAATTTATGTGGTCAGTCAGTCATATGGTGTTCTCTCCATTGCTTTTTACATTCTTTATTGAAAGAATTGAGCTGTCACTGTAATATTCTTCACTTAGCAATACTTGTTTTAAAAACATGCCAGTGATTGTTTTCCTGCATATGTTTTAGTGCTAATTAATCACTTATTATGGGCTTCCCAGGTGACACTAGTGGTAAAGACCCACCTGCCAATGCAGGAGACATAAGAGACATAGCTGGATCCCTGGGTCTAGAAGATCCCCCGGAGGAGGAGGGCATGGCAACCCACTCCACTATTCATGCCTGGAGAATCCCATGGACAGAGGAGCCTGGTGGGCTGTGGTCCACAGGGTTGCAAAGAGTTGGACAAGACTGTAGCAACTTAACACACACACACACAACCACCTATTAACATATTTCTAACTTTTACTCTCTTCTTCTTTATTGTTCCTTTTAATCTTTTGTGGTTAAAAGTATTTCTAAAAGTTGTATTACCATTAGACATCATGTAGAAATAATTTTTTAACCATTTGATTAAATGTTATCTTTGTTTTTCATGAACATATTTGAATCCGTGTATCTTTAGTTAAGAAAAAAATTTGAACTTGAATACTGCTTCTTCCTTGCATTTAAAATATCTTCTCTTATTTTATTTCCAATTCTTTGGCAATTTAACATTAAATTAGTGGCCAGTGTTATCACTAAATTATTACAGTTCAGGTCTTTGTGAAACTTATAGATAGTCATTCAATCTTGTTACATTCAGTTATTTTAAAAACACTACCACTTAACCTAGCTTTGTTCTCAGTAACATTGTCCCACATATGCTTAATTTCTTTTAAATTTTTCTTTCTATATTAGGTACAAACACCTATTCATACATTTTTCTACAAATGTATGAATAGAATCCTATGCACATCACAGATACTCTTGATTCAGTGCAGTCTTTTTTTTTTCCCCTACCTTTTCCTTTACTGGTCAATAATGCCCCAGGGATTTTCTTCCAATCAACTAGTATTCAGTGTAATATAGGTTCATTATTTCAATAGCTGTTTAGTTAAGGGGCTGTGCTACTCACACTGCAGACTGTCTTTCCTAATCTTCCTCTTCAAGTTGTTATTATATCATTCCTACAAAAATATTCGAGATTGTTAAATTTAAACTGTGTTTCTAGAGGAACTCTGTTTCCCTGGGAACACTGAACAATGCTTGTAGAAATCTGTTACTCTGGGAACAGTGGGTGGAGGTCAATGATGCTCTAGGCATCCTGCAAGGCACAGGACAGACCCTACTACAGAGAACAACCTGTCTGAGAATGTCAACAGTGTTGAGACTGAGAAGGCTCTAGGTAGAGAACTTCTGTACTTTTAATATCTGTGCCGTTGTTTGGATGGTTTTCCCAATAGTGTAACATCTTAATTTTCTGTTTGCAAATACAGATAGTGCACCTTTGCTCCTTGTAAACTTTGTGACAACTCTGTAAGTATTTCCCCAGATGGATGGTTGTGGAAAAGTGTTCTTTCCTTAACTGTTATTGAGATTGATAAAAAAATTAATACCTTGAATTGTCATTTTGATGTGCGATTTTATTATTATATGTCCATATTCTATAAACCTGTTATTCTACCACCATCAGCTTTTGAAATGATTTTAAGAACTGTTGTTTCTCAGTTGACCTTTTGGGGACTGTTTTGCCATAAAAATGCTTTTTCATTTTACTTAGTTAAATATGTCTATCTTATGCTGGATTTCTTGCTCTAAGGCAGTTTGGCACACTTGTGGATTTTAGTGTGTAGTTTTCTAGGTATTTACCAAAAAGGACTGGTTTTTACATTGGATAGATAATCCCTCTGATTTATTTGATAATCTAGTCTTCCCAAATTGAAGTACACTCTTCTATGTATTTAATGAAATCTATAATTGAGAAGTAAATCCTGATTCATTCAATATATAATAACTGAGAATCTGTGTCATAATTTTCAGGAATATTATATAATATATTCATGTTTACACATTTCCCAATTTATTATTCCATTGGATATCAGTAAATCATTACTTTTTAAATATTGTTTGAGTTAGTGTGTGAAACTCCATTCAATTTTTTTAAAACGCAATTGCTTTGGGAATAATTTATTTAATTACTTTTCCTGCAATTCTCTTTATTTTGTAACTTCACATATATTTAAATACGTTTCTGTTTGCCTGCATACATGCTAAGTGGCTTCAGTTATATCTGATTCTTTGCGACCGTATGGACTGTAGCCCACCAGGCTCCGCTGTTCATGGGATTCTCCAGGCAAGAATACTGGAGTGGCTTGCATTCCTTTCCCCAGGGGATCTTCCTGACCCAGGAACTGAACCTGCCTCTTATGCCTCTTGCATTGACAGGCAAGTTCTTTACCACTAGCACCACCTGGAAAGGCCCTGTTTCTATATAAGTGCACATATATTCACATGTCTTTCTGAAAGTACAATAGTAATTAACCTCCATTTAAAATAAATTTATATTGAAAAACCTTTTGCATGTTGAACAAAGACTAAAATAGCATTGGGGTATGCTCATCAGATTTATTTTTAAAATATGATAGTGTGTAAACTCCAAGAATAATGAACACACGATGCCCCATAAGAAAACTGGGAAAGAGCTTGCCTCATTCACTATAGAACAGTAAAAAATTGGTCAAAGAAATGGAAAAGATTTTGTAAAAATGTCTTCTATTGCTTTATATAAAACACATTTAGCTTTTGTTGTTTTCCTTTGGATATTCATTTTTGTTGGTGGCTCAGATGGTAAAGCATCTGCTTGCGATGAGGGAGACCTGGGTTTGATCCCTGGTTCAAGAAGATCCCCTGGAGAAGGAAATGGCAACCCAATCCAGTACTCTTGCCTGGAAAATTCCATGGATGGAGGAGCCTGGTGGGCTACAGTCCATGGGGTCGCAAAGAGTTGGACATGACTGAGATACTTCACGTCACTTCACTTTATTTATTTTGCCCAGTTTTCTTTTGGAGTAGTCAAATATTTCAGGTTTCATTCATTATAAAAGTATAACTGTTCTGTCAAGGTAAATATGTATTTTTGTTTTTGAAAATTATTTTTTCCTGGGCGTCAAGTAGAGATAACGGGAATTGGAATGTTGCCAAACAAAGGAAGCTTTAATTTATCACGTACTCTTAGGGACTATTAGAGCTTATTAAATCTTTTACCCCCTAATGTCTATTTCATTTCCTTTTCTTCTCTCTCCCTCCACGTCTCTTTCACACACACACACATACTTTTTATTTTTCTTTAAATACAAAGCTGAAAGTGATAATAAAAATGAACCCCCAGTTTATTGGTCCATGAGCAGTCTGTGAACTGAAATTTCTGGGTACCATTTATACATTTTGTAGGAGAAAGATGATCTGATCTGATCAGCTTAAGTTATAATGGCATATGGTGTGAGGAGGGTGGTTCTGGGTGAGAAATGTGTAGTAGGAACATAGCCCAGGAGGACATAATGTGAGAGTGTGTGTGTGTGTCTGTGTGTGAGCATGTGTATGTGCTTGTGCCTTGAGAGCAGTTCTTAAAGCAGAGGTGCTTGGACTCATATATTAAGGTGCCCTATATCACGGAGCCCAGACCTCAGTCATCAGAAGGCACTAAGGATGGGAGATGCTTTAATTCACCGGATGCTTTTGTAACTAAATTCATAAAGTGCAAAGAACAAACATTTTCCTTAGGTCTTCTGTAGTGGCCATTCCTTTGCCAGGCACATGTTTCTCTAGATATCATACCAGATTGTTCTCTCTCTTTCTTGAGCTCTCTGTTCAATTATCACTTTGTTTGTTGGCCTTACCTGAACACTCAGTACATGAAGATACTTCCTACTACTCTCTTTTATATCTAGTTTTGTTTTCTTCATACCAAGTATTATTGCTTGACATATTATATTATATTTTCACATCATTTTTCACCATCACTGGATTGTGAACACTTGTTTTTCAGCACCATCTATAAGGACTGGTTTTTACATTGGATAGATAATCCCTCTGATTTATTTGATAATCTAGTCTTCCCAAATTGAAGTACACTCTTCTATGTATTTAATGAAATCTATAATTGAGAAGTAAATCCTGATTCATTCAATATATAATAACTGAGAATCTGTGTCATAATTTTCAGGAATATTATATAATATATTCATGTTTACACATTTCCCAATTTATTATTCCATTGGATATCAGTAAATCATTACTTTTTAAATATTGTTTGAGTTAGTGTGTGAAACTCCATTCAATTTTTTTAAAACGCAATTGCTTTGGGAATAATTTATTTAATTACTTTTCCTGCAATTCTCTTTATTTTGTAACTTCACATATATTTAAATACGTTTCTGTTTGCCTGCATACATGCTAAGTGGCTTCAGTTATATCTGATTCTTTGCGACCGTATGGACTGTAGCCCACCAGGCTCCGCTGTTCATGGGATTCTCCAGGCAAGAATACTGGAGTGGCTTGCATTCCTTTCCCCAGGGGATCTTCCTGACCCAGGAACTGAACCTGCCTCTTATGCCTCTTGCATTGACAGGCAAGTTCTTTACCACTAGCACCACCTGGAAAGGCCCTGTTTCTATATAAGTGCACATATATTCACATGTCTTTCTGAAAGTACAATAGTAATTAACCTCCATTTAAAATAAATTTATATTGAAAAACCTTTTGCATGTTGAACAAAGACTAAAATAGCATTGGGGTATGCTCATCAGATTTATTTTTAAAATATGATAGTGTGTAAACTCCAAGAATAATGAACACACGATGCCCCATAAGAAAACTGGGAAAGAGCTTGCCTCATTCACTATAGAACAGTAAAAAATTGGTCAAAGAAATGGAAAAGATTTTGTAAAAATGTCTTCTATTGCTTTATATAAAACACATTTAGCTTTTGTTGTTTTCCTTTGGATATTCATTTTTGTTGGTGGCTCAGATGGTAAAGCATCTGCTTGCGATGAGGGAGACCTGGGTTTGATCCCTGGTTCAAGAAGATCCCCTGGAGAAGGAAATGGCAACCCAATCCAGTACTCTTGCCTGGAAAATTCCATGGATGGAGGAGCCTGGTGGGCTACAGTCCATGGGGTCGCAAAGAGTTGGACATGACTGAGATACTTCACGTCACTTCACTTTATTTATTTTGCCCAGTTTTCTTTTGGAGTAGTCAAATATTTCAGGTTTCATTCATTATAAAAGTATAACTGTTCTGTCAAGGTAAATATGTATTTTTGTTTTTGAAAATTATTTTTTCCTGGGCGTCAAGTAGAGATAACGGGAATTGGAATGTTGCCAAACAAAGGAAGCTTTAATTTATCACGTACTCTTAGGGACTATTAGAGCTTATTAAATCTTTTACCCCCTAATGTCTATTTCATTTCCTTTTCTTCTCTCTCCCTCCACGTCTCTTTCACACACACACACATACTTTTTATTTTTCTTTAAATACAAAGCTGAAAGTGATAATAAAAATGAACCCCCAGTTTATTGGTCCATGAGCAGTCTGTGAACTGAAATTTCTGGGTACCATTTATACATTTTGTAGGAGAAAGATGATCTGATCTGATCAGCTTAAGTTATAATGGCATATGGTGTGAGGAGGGTGGTTCTGGGTGAGAAATGTGTAGTAGGAACATAGCCCAGGAGGACATAATGTGAGAGAGTGTGTGTGTGTCTGTGTGTGAGCATGTGTATGTGCTTGTGCCTTGAGAGCAGTTCTTAAAGCAGACGTGCTTGGACTCATATATTAAGGTGCCCTATATCACGGAGCCCAGACCTCAGTCATCAGAAGGCACTAAGGATGGGAGATGCTTTAATTCACCGGATGCTTTTGTAACTAAATTCATGAAGTGCAAAGAACAAACATTTTCCTTAGGTCTTCTGTAGTGGCCATTCCTTTGCCAGGCACATGTTTCTCTAGATATCATACCAGATTGGTCTCTCTCTTTCTTGAGCTCTCTGTTCAATTATCACTTTGTTTGTTGGCCTTACCTGAACACTCAGTACATGAAGATACTTCCTACTACTCTCTTTTATATCTAGTTTTGTTTTCTTCATACCAAGTATTATTGCTTGACATATTATATTATATTTTCACATCATTTTTCACCATCACTGGATTGTGAACACTTGTTTTTCAGCACCATCTATTTGTTACCTGTATTTGTTTGGAGGGACTTGCCAGGTGGCTCAGTGGTAGAGTATCTATCTGGCAATGCAGGAGAGGAGGGTTTGATCCCTGGGATGAGATCACCTGGAGAAGGAAATGGCAACACATTGCAGTATTCTTGCCTGGGAAATCCCGTGGGCAGAGGTGTCTGGCAGGCTACATACAGTCCAGGGAGTCTCAAAAGTGCTAGATATAGCTTAGTGACTAAACAATATGTGCTTTGAACATGGCTGACACTCAATATATATTCTTCAAATGTATGAAAGTATTTCTCATTACAACTGTAGAATGCATGATTTCTTTGGGAATATGCTGAGAATGGGTAAAAAATGCCCAGGTAGAGATGAAATAGAACTTTTCTAAACACAAGATATTAAAATTAATTTATTGAGAGCAAAATAGAAATTGCACTATATGAGTTATGCCAATTTGTGTGAAAATTATTCATATTATTTTCATTGTTCCTGGTAGTCATCTTCAACAC
Source organism: Madoqua kirkii (assembly GCA_006408675.1). Classification (NCBI taxonomy): domain Eukaryota; kingdom Metazoa; phylum Chordata; class Mammalia; order Artiodactyla; family Bovidae; genus Madoqua; species Madoqua kirkii. The sequence continues at coordinate 2,839 of SJYC01146534.1, read as the reverse complement.
ATGGAACCAGGTAACAATACACAATTTTCTGAATCTTTTCTTCTGGGATTCTCAGAGGATCCAAAATTGCAGCCCCTCATCTTTGGGCTTTTCCTCTCCATGTACCTGATCACTGTGTTTGGAAACCTGCTCATCATCCTGGTCACCATCTCTGATTCCCACCTTCACATCCCCATGTACTTCTTCCTCTGCAACCTGTCTTTTGTAGACATCTGCTTCACCTCCACCACCATCCCAAAGATGCTGCAGAATATTGAGAACCAGAGCAAAGCCATAACCTATGAAGGCTGCATCATCCAGGTATATTTTTACATATTCTTTGCAGGACTAGATGACTTCCTCTTGACAGTGATGGCCTACAACCGCTTTGTGGCCATCTGCCACCCCTTGCACTACACAGTCGTCATGAACCCTTGGCTCTGTGGACTGCTGGTATTGGTGTCCTGGATGATGAGTGCTATGAATTCCTTGTTACAAAATTTGATGGTTTTGCAGCTGACCTTCTGTAGAGAGGTGGAAATTCCCTACTTTTTTGTGAACTCAGTCAGATGGTCCAACTTGCCTGTTCTAACACCTCTCTGAATGACATGGTGATGTATTTGGCATCAGTGCTACTAGCTGGTGGGCCGTTTGCTGGTATCCTTTTCTCTAAGATAGTCTCTGCCATACAAAGAGTCTCATCAACTCAGGGAAAGCTTAAAGCATTTTCCACTTGTGCATCTCATCTCTCAGTTGTCTTATTATTTTATTGTACGAGCCTGGGAGTGTACCTTAGCTCTGCTGCTACACACAGCTCACACTCAAGTGCAACAGCCTCCGTGATGTACACTGTGGTCACACCCATGCTGAACCCCTTCATCTACAGTCTGAGGAACAAAGACATAAAGAGGGCTCTGAAGAGAGTCTATGGAATAGTAGGTATGCTGCTGCTAAGTCGCTTTAGTCGTGTCTGACTCTTGTGCGACCCCAGAGACGGCAGCCCACCAGGTGCCCTCATCCCTGGGATTATCCAGGCAAGAACACCGGAGTGGGTTACCATTTCCTTCTCCAATGAAAGAAAGTGAAAAGTGAAAGGGAAGTCGCTCAGTCGTGTCTGACCCTCAGTGACCTCAGGGACTGCATCCTTCCAGGCTCTTCTGTCCATGGGATTTTCCAGGCAAGAGTACTGGAGTGGGGTGCCATTGCCTTCTCCATGGAATAGTAGGTATAAAAAGGCCAATTGTCCTGGGGCAGATGAAGTGCCCTTGATTGCACTGTGTAAAGCCTGAGAATCAGAAATTGTGACACTTTCCTCAATGTGTAATAAAATTTACTCCTTCTACTTATTTCTGTGGATATCCATTTTTATAAAACTTCAACTTTTCAATATAATCTCAGTTACTCACTTTATTAAACTTTCTTTTTATTCTATTTTTTAGGTATTTTTTTTAAGTTGTGCTTTTTTTCTACTGCAAAATTTTCCAAATTTTGAATATGAAATATTTGGGCATTTCTATTTTTCATGGAGTGACATGAGAAATGATACTTTTTTAAATGACAAATGTCATCCTGAGTAATTTTTGCCCTGCTTTCTGGAAAAAAAATTGTCATGAGATATATTACTCATGTAAAAAAGTGTACAAGTGAAATCCAAAGCAATATAAATTTTATTTATATAAAATTATATAAATAATTTTATAAAAGGGTTGACTGAATCAGAGAGTGTGGAGCTATGGATAAAGAGGGTTGATTGCAACGTTACAAGCAGATTTTCAACTGCACAAGGTGCCATTGTTTCCAAACTCTGCATTATTCAAGGGTCAAATCTTTCTATATGTATAGTATGCGTATATACCTCATGATCAAAGATGACTCACTAGAGAGCTTGACCACCTATCCAGTAATGTGGTTCAGGTTACAATTTGTGCAAACATGTTTGCCAATATCCTGCTTATGTGGGAGGAAACTGCAATGGAATAACTTTTAATTAATTAATTAATTTAATACTTTATTCATTTTGCAATACTGTATTGGTTTTGCCATACATTGACATGAGTCAGCCACAGGTGTATATGATCTCCCAATGCCGAAGCCCCCTCCCACCTCCCACCCCACTCCATCTCCCCAGATCATTTGTACACCAGCCCCAAGCATCCTGTATCCTGTATTGAACATAGACTGGCACTAACATAAGAGACAGAGGTATAGAACGGACTTTTGGACTCTGAGGGAGAGGGAGAGGGTGGGATGATTTGGGAGAATGGCACTGAAACATGTATACTATCATATAAGAAATGGAATAACTTTTTAATATAATCATCTGTAATACAATTAAAAAACAGAGTAGTGAATGCAATTTTTAAAGATCAGAATAAATGCATAGAATGAGATTATTGGAGTAGATCTCAATTTTATACCATTTTCTATTTTATTCAGTTACTTGTTGCTGCATAACCACCCATCCTAACAGTAACTGTTCTAATATGATGTCTTTATTATCAAATGAGATTTAATATTAAGGAAGTGTTCTGATCTCTGGTGAATTTCTCATGAGTCTATGTTTCTCAGTAATTCTATATGCTGGAACTCTAAAGCTCATCAATGAGGTTGTATGGAGCCATGTAGTAATTCTTTCTTCACTAACATATGATAGTCTACTCCATTTATTTGTGTATTTTAATCTTATGCTTATGCATGTATCCTCAGTGGTGTCTGATCTTCATGAACACATGGACTGTAGCTCACCAGGCTCCTCTGTGCACGGGATTTTCCAGGCAAGAATACTGCGGTGGGTTGCCATATCCCCTTCTGGGGATTTCTTGACCCTGGGATCAAACCTGCATCTCCTGTGTCTCCTGCA
>SJYC01146532.1:0-12115 GCA_006408675.1 Madoqua kirkii | reverse complement strand
CTACCCAAAGCAATCTACAGATGCAATTCAATCCCTATCAAGCTACCAACAGTATTTTTCACAGAGCTAGAACAGATAATTTCACAGTTTGTATAGAAATACAAAAAAGCTCGAATAGCCAAAGCAATCTTGAGAAAGAAGAATGGAACTGGAGGAATCAACCTGCCTGACTTCAGGCTCTACTACAAAGCCAGTTATCAAGACAGTATGGTACTGGCACAAAGACAGAAATATAGATCAGTGGAACAAAATAGAAAGCCCAGAGATAAATCCACACACCTGTGGACACCTTATCTTCGACAAAGGAAGCAAGAATATACAATGGATTGAAGACAATCTCTTTAACAAGTGGTGCTGGGAAAACTGGTCAACCACTTGTAAAAGAATGAAACTAGATTACTTTCTAACACCATTCACAAAAGTAAACTCAAAATGGATTAAAGATCTAAACCTAAGACCAGAAACTATAAAACTCCTAGAGGAGAACATAGGAAAAACACTCCCTGACATAAATCACAGCAGGATCTTCTATGACCCACTTCCCAAAATACTAGAAATAGAAGCAAAAATAAACAAATGGGATCTAATTAAAATTAAAAGCTTCTGCACAACAAAGGAAACTATAAGAAAGGTAAAAAGACAGCCTTCTGAATGGGAGAAAATAATAGCAAATGAAGCAACTGACAAACAACTGATTTCAAAAACATGCAAGCAACTTATGCAGCTCAAGTCCATAAAAATAAACGACCCAATCAAAAAATGGGCCAAAGAACTAAATAGACATTTCTCCAAAGAAGACGTACGGATGGCTAGCAAACACATGAAAAGATGCTCAACATCACTCATTATCAGAGAAATGCAAATCAAAACCACAATGAGGTACCATTTTACACCAGTCAGAATGGCTGCAATCTAAAAGTCTACAAGCAATAAATGCTGGAGAGGGTATGGAGAAAAGGGAACGCTCACATTGTCAATGGGAATGCAAATTAGTACAGCCACTATGAAGAACAGTGTGGAGATTCCTTTAAAAACTGGAAATAGAACTGCCTTATGACTCAACAATCCCACTGCTGGGCATACACACCGAGGAAACCAGAATTGAAAGAAACATGTGTACCCCAGTGTTCTTCGCAGCACTGTTTATAATAGCCAGGATACGGAAGCAATCTAGATGTCCATTAGCAGATGAAAGGATAGGAATGCTGTGGTACATATACACAATTGAGTATTACTCAGCAATTAAAAAGAATACATTTGAGTCCATTCTAATGAGGTGGATGAAACTGGAGCCTATTATACAGAGTGAAGTAAGCAAGAAAGAAAAACACCAATACAGTATACTAACACATATATATGGAATTTAGAAAGATGGTAATGATAACCCTGTATGCAAGACAGCAAAAGAGACACAGATGTAAAGAACAGAATTTTGGGCTCTGTGGGAGAGGGAGAAGGTGGGATGATTTGGGAGAATGGCCTTGAAACGTGTATACTATCATGTAAGAAACATATTGCTAGTCTACTTTTGATGCAGGATACAAGGTGCTCGGGGCTGGTGCACTGGGATGACCCAGAGAGATTATATGGGGAGGACAGTGGGAGGGGGAGTTCAGAGTTGGGAACTCATGTACACCTGTGGCGGATTCGTGCCAATGTGTGGCAAAACCAATACATTATTGTAAAGTAAAAAAAGTAATAATAATAAAGTAAAAATAAAATATGACAATTAAAAAAAGAAAAAGAAAAAGAAATAAATGAGATTATAAAAACAAGATTCTAAAAGCTTTAAATGCTTTAATGGTTTGTACTTTTAAGTAGAACATTAATTCCTTCTGAGTTCCAATCTGACAGCAGAGAATGGAGTTCATAAAAGTGCTACCTCAAAAAACACACTATTTAAAAAATTAAATTTGACAATCACTATCAGATGCTAAGATAGTTCAATGGTCATGTATTAAGCATTCAGTTGTATCCAACTGCTTGTGACCCTATGAACTGTAGCCTGCCAGCCTCTTCATCCACGGGATATTCCAGGGAGGAGTACTGGAATGGGTTGCTATACCCTCCTCCAGGGAATCTTCCTGACCCAGGGATCAAACCTGTGTCTCTAACATTTTCTGCACCAGAAGGCATATTCTTTACCACTGAGCTACCTGGGAAGCCTGGTTTATGATCATATTAATATTATATCAGGCTTCTCTGCTAACGCAGTTATTAAAGAATCCGCCTGCAACACAGGAGATTCTGGTTCAGTTCCTGTGTCAGGAAGATCCGTTGGATAAGGGATAGGTTACCCACTCCAGAATTCCTGGGATTCCCTTGTGGCTGCAATACGGGAGACCTGTGCTTGATCCCTGGGTTGGGAAGATTCCCTAGGGTAGGGAATAGCTGCCCACTCCAGGACTCTTGCCTGGAGAATTTCATGGACTGTATAGTTCCTGTGGGGCAAAGAATCAGACACGACTGAGCGATTTTCACATCAACATATAAATATTTTTCTTATAGTTATAAACATTTTATAATGAGAGACTAAAGGGAAGCTGTTGACTTCTGATATGACTGAGAAACTTGTAATTGGCTTGGAAAAACTAACATAAATCAAAGAAGTTTAATACCCACAATTTTATATTGAAGGAGCAATGTTATCTACAGTTCTGAAGAGGGAAATAGTAGTTTTAAAGATTTCAGTAGGTTTTTTTTTTTTTTTTAAATCTACCACAAATCAAAGCTTTGGAGACTCAAGGGAATTCATCAAGACAAATCCTCAGTGTTATAGCTTTTAAAAAAAGAATTAGATCTCAAGGGTGTGATGAGGTTCTGGGAGCCTTAGTTCTTTGAATGCAGGAGAATTAAAGGGGAAGGAATGATAAAAACTGAATCACCCAACTTATAATGCAATCACCTAGTAACAGAGAATCAACAGACAAATAATTGCACTGTGCCCAGCCCAGTGTCCCCAAGGGAAATCATGTATTGGAGGCTGGAGTAACAAAAGGAAAATATGCCCAATTAGCCGACATGTGTGCATGCTTGCTAAGTCGATTCAGTCCTGTCCAGCTCTTTGAGAACCCACGGAATGTAGCTCTCTAAGCAACTCTGGCAATTGGGTTCTCCAGGCAAGAACACTGGAGTGCGTTGCCATGCAGTCCTCCAGGGGATTTTCCTGTCTCAGGGATCAAGGCCCCATCTCCTGTGACTCCTGCATTGCAGGTGGATTCTGTATCATTGAGCCTCTGGAGCAGCCCTGTGAGCTGACACAAGAAGCTGGACATATCTCCTCTGCGGCAGCCCCTCAGCCTGTGCCACTTTGCTTGGTGAGGACCTGGTCCTTGATTTAGATTCCTGAATCTGTCTGGGAGCCAGTGCTTGATTTTATCCCTTCCTGTTGTTTTGTTAAGTTCAAAAATTCGGTCTGCATCATTAATCATTTAGGAAGGAACTTGGACTTCTACAAGGAAAGCCTTCTCTCTCAATCTGCAGGCAGGTGAGAGCTCCGCACACATTTCAGGAGAAGGTCAAAGAGGATGGAATCCAGGAGCATGTACCTGAGGACCAATCTAGCATAGTCCAGAGGCCAGAGGTCACTGTGGTTATTTTCTGGCTTTCCTAATATTAGTGTATCTATTTAGGTCTAAAAATAACGTGAACCCTTCACTCGTCAATGTTGACAAATGGTAATAGAGGAAGTTCAGTTAGAAGGAATGGGGTGGTGGTTTAGTTGCTAAGTTGTATCTGATCCTTTTGCGACCCCATGGACTGTAGCCCACCTGGCTCCTCTGTCCATGGAATTTCCCAGGCCAGAATATTGGAGAGGGTTGCAATTTCCTTCTCCAGGGAGTCTTCCTAACCAAGGGACTGAACCTTGGCCTCCTGGATTGCTTTTCCTAATATTAGTGTATGTATTTAGGTCTAAGAATAACGTGAACCCTTCACTCGTCAATGTTGACAAATGGTAATAGAGGAAGTTCAGTTAGAAGGAATGGGGTGGTGGTTTAGTTGCTAAGTTGTATCTGATCCTTTTGCGACCCCATGGACTGTAGCCCACCTGGCTCCTCTGTCCATGGAATTTCCCAGGCCAGAATATTGGAGAGGGTTGCAATTTCCTTCTCCAGGGAGTCTTCCTAACCCAGGGACTGAACCTTGGCCTCCTGGATTGCAGGCGAACTTTTTACTAATGAGCCACCAAGGAAGCCCCATGAGAAGGAATGGGAGGCATAAAAGGCTTCCAGTAAAAGTAGACAATAAGTCTAATAATCTTATTTATGCACTGAAGTAAACAAATGGGACAACTCCTCAAGAAAAAGCCGTATTCTGCTTCTTCATATAAAATATATCCAACTTTTGTTGTATTTCACTCATTTCTGATTTTGAATTGATAGTTTATGTTCCATTTGCTTATTCTCTTGGGATATTTAAACTGTAAGATATGTCACATCTTTAATATACTCCTGTTTATGTCCTTGGAAAATATATTTTTCTTTATTATTATTTCTTGGGCATCAAGGAGATGCCACTGGAATTGGAACATGGATGAAGCAAGGAAACTTTTCGCTGATGCATTGTCTCAGGGGTCATTTGAGTTTATTGCATATTTTCTCTCTTAATTTGCCTATGTCCATTTCATTTCTCTTTTTTCTTTCTCTCTCATGCTTTTCATTCTTCTCTAAATACCAAGAAGAAATTTGCCTTATCAACGTTGATCCCCAAATTTATTGTTCTATAAGAAGTTTATAAACTGGAATTTGGGGTGGGATGTGTAGGGAGATAGGAGGGAGGTTCAGAAGGGAGGCGATATATGTATGCCTATGGCTGAATCATGTTGAGGTTTGACAGAAAACAACAAAATTCTGTAAAGCTATTATCCTTCAATTAAAAAACACATAAATTTTCAAAAAATCTTGGAACTTCTGAATAAAAGTTATATATTCTTTTGGAGAATAATAATTTGATATGACAAGCTCAATGTGTTGAACACATTGACCAGTTTATGATAGTAACATAAGCCAGAAATATTGTGTGTGTGTGTGTGTTTGCCTGTGCCTTGTGAAGAGAGACCAGTTCTTAAAGCAGAGGCATCTGTACTCATATGTTAAGATGACTTATACTACAGAGGTCAGAAGTTGGTCAATAGATGGAACTAGGTAGGGAAACTGACGTAATTCACAGGTTTTAAATTCACATAGTTTAAAACCATTTAAACTAAATTCATGAAGTGCAAGGAATCACATGGAAGGAGGGATTCTCTATGTGCTGAAGGTTCAGCTGTAGCAGGAAGGCCCCCTTGTTCCTCAGCATCCTTGACAACATCTCTAATCACTCTCCCTCCTACTTATTCCTTCACCCCACTGGCTTCCTTGTTTGCACTTGAACATGTGGAACAAGCATCTTTGTCAGGTTCTTAGCAGTGGCAGCTCCCTCTGCGAGGCACACACTTCTGACATCACAAAGGCTTCTCTCTCTCTTCAGGAATCTTCAAACACCAGCTAGTTTGAAGCTCTTCCCTGAACACTCATGACAAAATAACACCTCCTGCCACTCTCTCCTTTATACCTCATTTTGTTTTCCTTATAGCACATTCTGACATATTCTATCATGTTTTATTTGAATATCTTCATTCATCATCCTTGGATTGGGAGAGGTTTATTTTTCAGCACTTTCTACTGAGTCAGCAGTAAATATGTATTTCTTGAATAAATAAATAAAGAAATACCTCATTAGAACTCTACAATATAGGAGCTCTTTGTCACTGTGATGAGAATGGGACAAAAAAAATCTTTGTCAGAGATGAAATGAAGTATACTTTGGAAAAGAACTTTACTATAAATAAGGTATCAATATCAATTACTTGAGGGCTAAATAGAAATTTCAGTATTTCAGCTATGTGAATTATAAACTGGTCATGTTGTTTTCCTTTTTGCTGGTAGTCACCTCCACCCCATGGAACCAAGGAATAATACACGAATTTCAGAATTTCTTCTTCTGGGACTTTCAGAAGAACAAGAACTGCAGCCTCTGATATTTGGGCTCTTCCTCTCCATGTACCTGATCACTGTGTTTGGAAACCTACTCATCATCCTGGCCGTCAGCTCAGACTCCCACCTCCACACCCCCATGTACTTCTTCCTCTCTAACCTATCTTTTGTAGACGTCTGTTTCACGTCCACCACCATCCCAAAGATGCTGTGGAACATCCAGACAGAGAGCAAAGGTATCAGCTATGAAGGCTGCATCACCCAGATGTATTTTTACATGCTGTTTGCAGGATTAGATGACATTCTCCTGACAGTGATGGCCTATGACCGGTATGTGGCCATCTGCCACCCCCTGCACTACATGGTCATCATGAGCCCCCGGCTCTGCGGACTGCTGGTTCTGTTATCCTGGGTGCAGATTGCCTTGTATTCCTTGCTACACAGCTTAATGGTGTTGCGATTGTCCTTCTGTCCAGTTGTACAAATCCCCCACTTTTTCTGTGAACTCAGTCAGGTGATAAAACTTGCTACTTCTGACAACTTTCTTAATAACATAGTGATGTATTTTTCCTCTGTCCTGATCGGTGTTGGTCCTTTTGCTGGTATCCTTTACTCATATTCTAAAATAGTTTCTTGCATATGTAAAATCACATCAGCTCAGGGGAAGTATAAAGCATTTTCCACCTGTGTGTCCCATCTCTCAGTTGTTTTCCTATTTTATTTTACAACCTTAGGAGTTTACTTTAGCTCTGCTGCTTCCCACAGCTCACATTCAAGTACAGTCGCCTCGGTGATGTACACTGTGGTCACACCCATGCTGAATCCTTTCATCTATAGTCTGAGAAACCGAGATATAAAAGAGGGTCTAAAGAGATTGTATTTGATGCCAAGTATAAAAGACCAATTATACTAGTGCTCTGGATTGCATAACTCAAAGTATCAAAACCAGAAATTGTTCTTTGTTCATTGTGAAATAAAATTTGCTCCTTGCACTTATTTCCTGGGATTTCCATTTTTCTTTCCTTTAATTCAGTATCTTTATAGAATTTTAGGAATCTCTTTTTTTAAGCTTTATTCTCAGTCTTGTATATAGACAGTTTTTATTTTTACCTACCCACCACTTTCCTACCCACCATTTTCCAACTTTTGAATCAAAAATATTTGGAAACTTCATTTCTCTGATGGAATATCATAGAACTATGAAGAATTTATTAGGAGTAATGTCTTTTCATTAGGACATTTAGTCTGTTGCTGTTCAGTTACCCAGTTGTGCCCACCTCTTTCTGACTCCATGGATTGCAGATGGCAGGCCTGCCTGTCCCGCACCAATTCCCAGAGCTTGCTGAAGTTCATGTTCGTTGAGTTGGTGATGCCGTCCAGCCATCTCATCCTCTCATGTCCTCTTTCCTTCTGTCCTTGATCTTCCCCAGCAGCAGGGACTTTTCCGATGAGTCATCTGTTTGCATCAGGTGACCAAAATACTGGAACTCCAGCTTCAGCATTAAGCCGTTGAGTGAATAGTCAGGGTTAATCTTACTTAAGACTGACTGGTTTGATCTCCTTATTGTCCAAAGGACTATCAGGAGTCTTCTCAAGCAGCATAGTTCAAAGGCGTCAATTATTCCACATTCTGCCTTCTTTATGGTCCAGCTCTCACAACCGTACGTGACCACTGGCAAGACCATAGCTTTGACTATAAGAACCTTTGTTGGCAGAGTAATAATGTTTCTGCTTTTCAACACACTGTCTAGGTTTGCCATCTGTTTCCTGCCAAGAAGCAATCATCTTCTGATTCCATGGCTACAGTCACCATCCACAGTGATTTTTGGAGTCCAAGAAGAAGAAATCTATCACTGCTTGCACCTTTTCCCCTTCTATTTGCCATGCAGTAATGGGGCCAGATGCTATTATCTTAGTTGTTTTAATATTTAGTCCTAAGTCAGCTCTTCAGGAGATCATTTAATTTACTGGCGTTTAAAGAAGTTTTTTTTGGTAGGTATTACTTGTTTCCAATATGATAATTTGTTTTCTGTAGTGTCATTCTTTGTGTGTGTGTGTGTTTCTTATGATTTGATGATTTATTTAATGATATGCTTGTGTTCCTTTCTCTCTAGATTTTGTCTTGTATAGATTTTTGATGTATGATAAACAAAAGGTCTTCATATGATGACATACAATGATGTCTACTTTGGTACAGGGAGGGAGGTGGGAGGGGAGTTCAGGATGGGGAACATGTGTACACCCATGGCAGATTCATGTTGATGTATGGCAAAACTAATACAATATTGTAAAGTAATTAGCCTCCAATTAAAATAAATTTATATTAAAAAAATAAAAAAGTAATATATAAAGCCTCCCCATTATATCATACAAAGTTTCTGCAAAAAAAAAACAAAAACCCCCAAACAAAAAAACAAACAAATGAAAAAACCAGCTGACAGATTTATGTGCTTGCATCTTACATAACACTGACTGTTTTATTTTGCTGGCTTTAGAAAACTGTATCTTTAACTTTGTGGTTTTAATTGCTGTATCTTGATGCAGGTTTCATTGCTGTCATTTTGGGGGGACTCTTTTTCCTTCTGGTACTTGAATTTGCTTTTTTACTCAGGTTTGGGAACTTTTCAAACATAAGTTTATCAGATATGTTTTGACTACCTTTTTATCTGTCTTTTCCTTCCTGGACACTGCAATTGTGCTACTGTTGGTGTTCTTAATGTAGTCAAACATCTCTCAAATTATTCTCATTTTTAATTTTTTTTTCTTTTTTGGCTGAATCATTTCTATGATTCTATATTTCAGTTAGCTTATGCATTCTTCTGTATCACCTGGATAACTATTACTTCTAGTTGTTCATTTCATTTAATGTAATGTTCAGTTCAAGCTAGCTTCTTTTTTATAGTTCTTTATTAAAATTATAACTGATTCAAGATTTATTTTTACACAAAATTAAATAGTTAATGGTCTTCCAAAATGCACAGGGTGAATACTGGAAATAAAACTTCTTTTGGAAGATTTCTTGAATCATTTTAGCTTGAGAAAATGGAGTTTTATATCTTTACTAATGCATTGATTCTGAATCTGGTAAACTGTTTGCTTCTCTTTCATTAGCTGTTTCTTAGGCATGATATCTTGTTATTTAAGTTGGGGCCAATTCCTCTGTATTTTCATTTTGCTTACCTTTGTCTATTTTCTGAAATTATTGCCACAGTTAACTCTTGCTGTCTTAGAGTGGTGTCTTTCTGTGGGAACAGTCATATACAGTTGATGTGTGACTAGTGGCTTTACTGTAAGAGCTAGATCTGATGTTATCACAATTCATGCCTTTCTTTGGGGTGTACTGATTGCAATCATCTTGTTAGGAGGTATGCAGGGCTGGGGCTTGAGTCAGGTATGAGATATGGTTTCCTCTTTGTTCAGAAGCCAGAAGGAAATGGCATCCCACTCCAGTATTCTTGCCTGGAATATTCCTAGAGGTCACAAAGACTCAGATGTGACTGAGCCCAGCACACACACAGGCACACACATATAATATGCTAAGATAGTTTGTGGTACATATCAACATATAAATATCTCTCTTTATGTAAGTACAACATTAGTAATAAGGGATTAAAGGATAGCTTCTGATGTGTGACCAGTGGCTTTACTGTAAGAGCTAGATCTGATGTTATTACAATTCATGCCTTTCTTTGGAGTGTTCTGATTGCAATCATCTTGTTAGGAGGCATGCAGGGCTGGGGCTTGAGTCAGGTATGAGATATGGTTTCCTTTTTGTTTAGAAGCCAGAAGGGAACAGTATCCCACTCCAGTATTCTTGCCTGGAATATTCCTGGAGGTCACAAAGACTCAGATGTGACTGAGCCCAGCACACACAGAGGCACACACATATAATCCACTAAGATAGTTTATGGTGCATATCAACATATAAACGTCTCTCTTTATATAATTACAAACATTAGTAATGGGGGATTAAAGGATAGTTCTTAACTTCTGATGTAACAGGAAATTTCTAATTGACTTGGAGAAACTATCATGCATCCAAGGAATATATTAACTGTGGTTTTATTCTAAAGTAGCAAAGTCATCCTCCGTTTTGAAGAGGATAATAGTAATGTTTAGAGATTTCAGTGGTTCTGTCCCTGCCCCAAGTTAAAGTATTAAAGATCCAAGGGACCTAGTCAAGACAAATTCTGAATTTTACAATTTAAAGAAAATCTTGTGCTCAGGGACATGATGACATGCTGGGAACCTTAGGCCTTTGGAAGCAAGAGAATTAAGAGGAAGGAGTAATAAAAAATGAATTCACCTAACTTATAATGCAGTGTCTTAGGAACAGAGAATCAGCAGGGGAAAAAAATCCATTTGTCCAGAAAAGTGTCCCCATAGGAAATCATGTAGTTACAGATTGGAGTAACTGGAGGAAACACACCTAATGAGCTGACACAGGAAGCTGTAGATATCTCTTCCACTGCAAGTCGCTCAGCCTCTGCCACATTGGTTGGGGAGGACCTGGTTCTTGCCTTTAAAGTTCTGCCTCTGTCTGGCAACCAATGTTGATTTAGTCACTTTCTGTTTTCATATTTGGGGACAAAATTTCTGTCTGCATCAGTAATCATTTAGGGAGGAATTTTGACTTCTACAGGGATAGTGGAAAAAAATCCATTTTGTCCAGAAAAGTGTCCCCATAGGAAATCATGCAGTTACAGATTGAAGTAACTGGAGGAAACACGCCTAATGAACTGACACAGGAAGCTGTAGATATCTCCTCTGCTGCAAGTCGCTCAGCCTCTGCCACGTTGGTTGGGGAGGACCTGGTTCTTGCTTTTAAAGTTCTGCCTCTGTCTGGCAACCAATGTTGATTTAGTCACTTTCTGTTTTCATATTTGGGGACAAAATTTCTGTCTGCATCAGTAATCATTTAGGGAGGAATTTTGACTTCTACAGGGAAAGCTTTCTCTCTCAATCTGCAGGCAGGTGATTCTGATAGTTCCACAGATGCTGCAGGAGAGCATCAGAGAGGATGGAAGCCAAGAGTGTGTACCTGAGGTCAGGAGGCCAGATCACTGTGGCCTCCTGGTTTTTTCTGGTTTTCCTAATGTTAGTATACTTATTATAGTCCAAAAATAAAGTGAAAATTGCACTCGAAAATGCAAGTGTCAATGTTGACAATTAAATGGTAACAGTGGAAACTCAGAAGGAATGATGGTGGTGGTTTAATCTCTAAGTTGCTCCCACTCTTGTGATCCTATGGACTGTAGCCCACCCAGCTTCTCTGTCCATAGAATTTCCCAGGCAAGAATGCTGGAGTAGGTTGCCATTTCCTTCTCCAGGGTATCTTCTCTACACAGTGATCAAAGCTATGTCTCCTGCATTTACAGGCAGATTCTTTACTCTCTGGCTACCAGGGAAATCCTATTAGATGGAACAGGAGGCATAAAATGCTGCCAGTAAAAGTAGAAAGTATGTATAGGGAATTTTTTTATGAACAGGAGGAAACAAATAGGGAAAGTCCTTAAGGAAGAGAAGTCTTCTACTGCTTCATATGCTTCACATACAACACATCCAATTTCTGTTGTATTTGGACTATTTCTGATATTGAATGAGTAGTTTATATTCCAATTGCTTATTTTCCTATTAGGATATGCAAACTGTAAGATGTTCCATGTCATATCATTTTTTATGTCCTTGGACAAAAGATATTTTTCTTTACTATTTTTCCATACATCAAGGAGATGTCACTGGAGTTGGAATGTTGATGAAGCAAGGATATCTCATTATTGCATTGTCTCAGGGGTCATTTTAGTATATTGGATATTATTTTTCCTTTAATGTCCATAGGTCGATTTCATTTCTCTCTGTTTCTTTCACTCTCATCCTTTTAATTATTCTCTAAATACCAAGCAGAAATTGGCTATATGAAAAATGAATCCCACATTTATTGTTCCATGAGAAGTTTATAAACTGGAATTTCATGGTAAAAATTATATATTCTTTTGGAGAATAATAATTTGACCTGATCAGCTGAGCTGTAACCACTCACAGTATAGAGTGTGAATCTGTCTGACCATACATGGTAGTGACACAACTGAAAAGAACATGGTGTGGGTATGTGTGAGTGTGTGTGTGTGTGTGTGTGTGTG
>SJYC01146531.1:0-20898 GCA_006408675.1 Madoqua kirkii | reverse complement strand
AGGAGGCATGCAGGGCTGGGGCTTGAGTCAGGTATGAGATATGGTTTCCTTTTTGTTTAGA
This sequence comes from Madoqua kirkii, assembly GCA_006408675.1. Classification (NCBI taxonomy): domain Eukaryota; kingdom Metazoa; phylum Chordata; class Mammalia; order Artiodactyla; family Bovidae; genus Madoqua; species Madoqua kirkii. Next base: position 20,837 of record SJYC01146531.1, on the reverse strand, counting down.
AGCCAGAAGGGAACAGTATCCCACTCCAGTATTCTTGCCTGGAATATTCCTGGAGGTCACAAAGACTCAGATGTGACTGAGCCCAGCACACACAGAGGCACACACATATAATCCACTAAGATAGTTTATGGTGCATATCAACATATAAACGTCTCTCTTTATATAATTACAAACATTAGTAATGGGGGATTAAAGGATAGTTCTTAACTTCTGATGTAACAGGAAATTTCTAATTGACTTGGAGAAACTATCATGCATCCAAGGAATATATTAACTGTGGTTTTATTCTAAAGTAGCAAAGTCATCCTCCGTTTTGAAGAGGATAATAGTAATGTTTAGAGATTTCAGTGGTTCTGTCCCTGCCCCAAGTTAAAGTATTAAAGATCCAAGGGACCTAGTCAAGACAAATTCTGAATTTTACAATTTAAAGAAAATCTTGTGCTCAGGGACATGATGACATGCTGGGAACCTTAGGCCTTTGGAAGCAAGAGAATTAAGAGGAAGGGTAATAAAAAATGAATTCACCTAACTTATAATGCAGTGTCTTAGGAACAGAAAAACAGAAGTGGAAAAAAATCCATTTTGTCCAGAAAAGTGTCCCCATAGGAAATCATGCAGTTACAGATTGAAGTAACTGGAGGAAACACGCCTAATGAACTGACACAGGAAGCTGTAGATATCTCCTCTGCTGCAAGTCGCTCAGCCTCTGCCACGTTGGTTGGGGAGGACCTGGTTCTTGCTTTTAAAGTTCTGCCTCTGTCTGGCAACCAATGTTGATTTAGTCACTTTCTGTTTTCATATTTGGGGACAAAATTTCTGTCTGCATCAGTAATCATTTAGGGAGGAATTTTGACTTCTACAGGGAAAGCTTTCTCTCTCAATCTGCAGGCAGGTGATTCTGATAGTTCCACAGATGCTGCAGGAGAGCATCAGAGAGGATGGAAGCCAAGAGTGTGTACCTGAGGTCAGGAGGCCAGATCACTGTGGCCTCCTGGTTTTTTCTGGTTTTCCTAATGTTAGTATACTTATTATAGTCAAAAATAAAGTGAAAATTGCACTCGAAAATGCAAGTGTCAATGTTGACAATTAAATGGTAACAGTGGAAACTCAGAAGGAATGATGGTGGTGGTTTAATCTCTAAGTTGCTCCCACTCTTGTGATCCTATGGACTGTAGCCCACCCAGCTTCTCTGTCCATAGAATTTCCCAGGCAAGAATGCTGGAGTAGGTTGCCATTTCCTTCTCCAGGGTATCTTCTCTACACAGTGATCAAAGCTATGTCTCCTGCATTTACAGGCAGATTCTTTACTCTCTGGCTACCAGGGAAATCCTATTAGATGGAACAGGAGGCATAAAATGCTGCCAGTAAAAGTAGAAAGTATGTATAGGGAATTTTTTTATGAACAGGAGGAAACAAATAGGGAAAGTCCTTAAGGAAGAGAAGTCTTCTACTGCTTCATATGCTTCACATACAACATATCCAATTTCTGTTGTATTTGGACTATTTCTGATATTGAATGAGTAGTTTATATTCCAATTGCTTATTTTCCTATTAGGATATGCAAACTGTAAGATGTTCCATGTCATATCATTTTTTATGTCCTTGGACAAAAGATATTTTTCTTTACTATTTTTCCATACATCAAGGAGATGTCACTGGAGTTGGAATGTTGATGAAGCAAGGATATCTCATTATTGCATTGTCTCAGGGGTCATTTTAGTATATTGGATATTATTTTTCCTTTAATGTCCATAGGTCGATTTCATTTCTCTCTGTTTCTTTCACTCTCATCCTTTTAATTATTCTCTAAATACCAAGCAGAAATTGGCTATATGAAAAATGAATCCCACATTTATTGTTCCATGAGAAGTTTATAAACTGGAATTTCATGGTAAAAATTATATATTCTTTTGGAGAATAATAATTTGACCTGATCAGCTGAGCTGTAACCACTCACAGTATAGAGTGTGAATCTGTCTGACCATACATGGTAGTGACACAACTGAAAAGAACATGGTGTGGGTATGTGTGAGTGTGTGTGTGTGTGTGTGTGTGTGTGTGTGTGTGCGCAGGCTTCTGCCTTGAAAGGGAAAACAGTTCTTAAAGCAGAGGCAGCTGGACTCATATGCTAAATGACATATATACCCAGGTCAGAATTCAGTCAACAGATGGAACGAAGAGTGGAACCTGATATAATTCACAGTATGGTTTTATAGCTAAATTGATAATGTGCAAGGAAGCACTGGAAGGAGGGATTCTCTGTGGACTGAAGGTTCAGCTGTAGAAGGGAAGCCACCGTGTTCCTCAGCATCCCGGACACCATCTCTAATCATTCCCCCTCCTGCTTATCCCTCTGCCCCACTGGCTTCTGTGTTTACTGCTGAACGTGTGGAATAAGCAGCTTCCTCAGGTGCTTAGCAGTGGCAGGTTACTCTTCCAGGCACACAATTCTGACATCGCACTAGCTCCTTGTCTCTCTTTCATTAGGAATCTGTTCAAATATCACCTAGTTTGCTGGACTTTCCTAAACCCTCAGGACAAAATAATATCCCCTACCACTTTCCTTTATATCTGGTTTTGTTTTCTTCTTAGCATCTGTCAATTTCTGACATATTCTATCATATTTTATTTAAATATCCTCGTTCACTCTCCTTGGATTGAGAGAAATTTACTTTTCAGCACTTTATATTTCTTTCCTCCATGTGCTTGGATCATGATTAGCACTAAATATCTCTCAAATGAATGAAGGAATATGACATTAAAACTCTAGAATATATGACCTCTTAGCAAATGTGATGAGAATGGGACAAAAATTCCTAGTCAAAAATGAAATGAAATATACTCTCAAAGGGGCTTCTTGACTCAGCGATTTAAAATCTGCTTTCAATGTAGCAGCCATTTAAGAGACACAGGTTCAATCCCAGGTTTGGGAAGAATCCCTGGAGGAAAGCAAGGCAACCCACTCCAGAACTCTTTCTTGGGAAATTCCATGGACAGTGGAGGCTGGCATGCTATGGTCTTTGGGGTCGCACAAAGTTGGACAAGACTGAAACTGCTAAACATACACACATATGCTCAAAGAGAACTTATCTTAAAATAAAATACTACGCCAACTCCTTGAGGGCTAAATATAAATTGCAGTGTTTCAGCTATGTGAAATATACCAGCAGGAGTGGAAACTGTCATTATTTCCTTTTTCCTGGTAGTTGACTACACCCCATGGAACCAAGTAACAATACACAGATTTCAGGATTTCTTCTTTTGAGAATTTCAGAGGAAGCCAACTACAGCCCCTCATACCTGGGCTTTTCCTCTCCATATGCCTGGTCACTGTGCTTGGGAACCTAATCATCATCTTGACTGTCAGCTCAAACTCCCACATCCACACCCCCATGACTTCCTCTCCAACCTGTCCTTTATAGATCTCTGTTTCATTTCCACCACCATCCCAAAGATGCTCTGGAACATCCAGACACAGATCAAAGGTATCACCTATGAAGGCTGCATCATCCAGATGTATTTTTGTATACTGTTTGCAGGATTAGATGATATTCTCCTGAGTGTGATGGCCTACGATCGGTATGTGGCCATCTGCCACCCCGTGCACCATGATCATCATGAGCCTCCAGCTCTGTGGACTGCTGGTTCTGATATCCTGTATGTTGATTGCCTTGTATTGCTTGCTACACATCTCAATGGTGTTCGATTGTCCTTCTGTACAATTGTGCAAATACCCTCACTTTCTTTCAGCTGTCCTAATGGGTGGTGGTCCTTTTGCTGGTATCCTTTACTCTTACTCTAAAATAGTTTCCTGCATATGTAAAATAACATCAGCTCAAGGGAAATCTAAAGCATTTCTCACCTCTGTGTCCTACCTCTTGGTTGTCTTCCCATTTTATTTTACAACCTTAGGAGTTTACCTTAGCTCTGGTGCTACCCACACCTCACATTCAAGTACAGTTGCCTTGGTGATGTACACTGTGGTCACACCCCTGCTGAGCCCCTTCATCTACAGTCTGAGAAATCTAGATATAAAGGGGGCTCTGAAGAGTTTATATTTGACACCAAGTATAAAAGACCAATTATAATATTTCCCTGGATGGCATAACTCAAAGCCTCAGAACCACAAATGTTGATTCTTTGATCATTGTGGAATAAAATTTGCTCCGTGTATGTATTTTCTGGAATTTCCATTTTTCTTTCCTTCTTTGGATTCAGAATGTTTATACAATTTTGGCACTTTCTTTATTAAGCTTTATTCTCAATGTTATACACAGGAAATTTTTTATTTCTTCCTACTCTACAATTTACATACCTTTGAAGAAAAAAATGTTTGGAAATTTCATTTCTTTGGTGGGGTATCACAGATTTATGAATAATTTATTAAGAATCATGTGTTTTTTATTAGAATATTTAGTTTGCTGACACTGATAGAGATTATCTATAGGTATTGTTTATTACCAGTGTGTTCTTTGTTGCTTGCTTGTAGTTCTTATTTTTTCCTTCTGTGTGTTTCTTTAGGGTTGATGTTTTATTTAGTGGTATGCTTTGAGCAAGCTCCGGGAGATGTTGAAGGGCAGGGAAGCCTAGTGTGCTGCAGTTCATCGGGTAGAAACAAGTCAGACACGACTGAGCGACTAGACAGCAAAGTAATAATGCTTGTGTTTCTTTCTAGTTTTTGTGTATCTAGTGTAGTTTTTCTTGATGTATGTTAAACAATGGATTTTTATATGATGCCTTATAGCTGTATTTTCTTTTTAAAACAGGCTGTCTTTTAAGTTCCTGCACTTTCAAATATTCACTACATTTTCACTTCCTGAGCTACTTTTGTGTTTGTTGTCATATTTAATACCTCACTATTTATCCCTTTAATTCTTATTGTAGCTATTCCTGACTTTAGAAATTCTGTTTATTAAATTTTCATTCTAGCTTAAGTGATTTGATTCTCAGCCTTTCTACAGGTTTGCTTTTATTAGTGGGATTTTGCCTTTTGTATAGTTTCTTCCCACTTTTTCTTTTCTTTTCTTTCTTGCCTTTTTCTTTCCTTCTTAGAAAGATTCTACATCATTCCTTGTTGAGTAGGCTTAGAACTGATAAATTGCTACAGTCTTTGCTTGTCTGAAAAGCTCCTTATCTCTCCTTCGATTCTAAATGATAGTCTTGCTGGGTAGTATGCACTAGTTTGCAGGTTTTCCCCACTCATCACTTTAAATATATCATATTTCTCCCATCTGACATGTAATGTTTCTAAACAAACAAACAAACAAACAAACAAATGAAATCATTTGATAGACTTATAGGGCACCATTTTATATAATGCTTCTTTTCTTTTGCTTCCTTTAAAAACCCATATCTTTAATATTGCAGTTTCTATGGATGGATCTTGGTGTGGTTCTTGTTGCTGTCATGTTGTGGGGGGGCACTTTTATCTTTTGGTACCTGATTCTGGTTTCTTATTCATCTTTGAGAAGGTTTTCAGCCATAATTTTTTCAAATACCTTTTGACTATCTCTCCTGTCTTTTCCTACCTGGACACTCCAGTTATGCCAGTGCTAGTATTCTTAATGTAGTCAAACATCTCTCAAAATATTCTCATTTTTAATTTTTTTCTTTTCTGACTGAGTCATTTCCATTATTCTATATTTCAGTTAACCTATGCATTCTTCTGTACTACCTGGTATACTACTAATTACTTCTAGTTGTTGGCCATTTCCTTTACTGTAGTGTTCAGTTCTAACTAGTTTTTATTTTATAGTTCCCTATTAAAATGATCACTGTTTCATCAGTCTTTTTTTTTTCAGAGAATTAAATATTTTATGGTCTTCCACTTATTAACAAAATGCACATGGTGAATACTGGAAATAAAACTTCATTTGGAAGATTCCTTGAATCATTTTAGCTTGAGAAAATGGAGTTTCATATCATCTTTACTAATGCATTGATTCCAAATCTGGTAAACAGTTTCTTTCTCTTTCATTAGCTGTTTTTCAGGCATGTTTTTAGGGCTTGAATCAGGTCTGAGATATGGCTTCATCTCTGATTTGTGGCCAGTACTGGCCTAATGGGAGGGAGGCAGCTCCCAGGTTGCTAGAGCAGAAACCCTGAGGGTCAGGCTTGAGCTGACCTTGCTCCCCTTACGTGTGTGCTTCCCCACTCCAGCATCAGCTTGGTCGACCGGAGAGGAGCAGTGCTGGAACAAGAAATGCTAGTGTAAGGCCCTCTACATGTGGTGGGGCATGGACCTGTTGGCCTGGGCAGAGACTGAGATGCAGACTGCCTCTGATGCACTGTCTGTGTAAGCACCGCCAAGAGTTGGCCTTCCCCTGCTCAGAAGCATCTTTGGGTTTGAAGCTCTTCTGTCACTACAGTAGGGCTGCTGTTCTTATTATGGTATGGGGTGCAAATCCAGGGAGCAGGGACTTGCATGGACTTCTGGTATGGATAATTGTGTGGGCTGTGGCACATGGCTGTAGTCAGGGATTGAAGTTGCTTCTGATGTGAAGCTCATGTAAGCGCCAGTAATGGCAGAGATCGTGGCCCTGCTAAGATATTGCTTCATGCCTGAGCCTCTGCTGTGATTCACAGCCAGGTTCCCAAGCATCCATTCATCCCAGGTTGTGGCATGCATGCACACACACACACACACACACACTATACACACACACACACACACACACACACACACACACACATATATATATATGTATAGATAGTGCATCTTGTGTATGCAGGCAGATTCTTTACTGCCTGAGCTGCCTAATGGATCTGCCTGCAATGCAGAACATGTGGGTTTGACTTCTGTATTAGGAAGATCCCAGAGGAATGGAAAGGCAACCCACTCCAGTATTCTTGATTGGCAAATCCTGACAGAGGAAGCCTGGCAAGCTACAGTCCATGGGGTCACAAAGAATCAGATGTAACTGGGCACAGTACACACACACACACACACACACACTCACAGACACACACACATAATACACTAAGATAGTTCATGGTACATATCAATATATAAATATCTCTCTTATCAGTACAAACATTTAGTAGTAAGGGGCTAAAGGATAGCTCTTAACTTCTGATATAACTGGGAAATTTCTAATTGTCTTAGAGAAACTATCATGCATCCAAGGAGTATATTGACAAAGGTTTTATTCCAAAGTAGCAAAGTCATCCCCTTTTTTGAAGAGGATAATGGTAATGTTTGGAGATTTCAGTGGTTCTGTCCCTGCCCCAAATTGAAGCATTAAAGACCCAAGGGACCTAGTCAAGACAAATCCTGAATGTTACAGTTTAAAGAAAATTTTGTTCTTTTTTTTAAACATAAATTTATTTATTTTAATTGGAGGCTAATTACTTCACAATATTGTATTGGTTTTGCCATACATCAATATGAATCTTCCACGGGTGTACATGAGTTCCCCATCCTGAATCCCCCTCTAACCTCCTGCCTCATACCATCCCTCTGGGTCATCCCGGTGCACCAGCCCCAAGCATCCTGTATCATGCATCGAACCTGGACTGGCGATTCATTTCACATATGATATTACACATGTTTCAATGTCATTCTCCCAAATCATCCCACCCTCACCTTCTCTCACAGAGTCCAAAAGACAGTTCTATACATCTGTGTCTCTTTTGCTATCTCGCATACAGAGTTATCATTACCATCTTTTAAAATTCCATATTTATGCGTTAATATACTGTATTGGTGTTTTTCTTTCTGGCTTACTTCACTCTGTATAATAGGCTCCAGTTTCATCCACTTCATTCGAACTGATTCAAATGTATTCTTTTTAATGGCTGAGTAATACTCCATTGTGTATATGTACCACAGCTTTCTTATCCATTTATGTACTCCAGAATGTGATGACATGCTGAGAACCTTAGAGATTAAGAAGCAAGAGAATTAAGAGGGAGGAGTAATAATAAATTCTTCTAACCTATAATGCAGTGTCTTTGGAAAAAAGAGAATCAGCAGGGGGAAAAATTCATTCTGTCCAGAAAAGTGTCCTTATGGGAAATCATGTAGTTAGAGGTTGGAGTAACCAGAGGAAACACTCCTAATGAGCTGACACAGGAAGCTGCAAATATCTCCTCTGCTGCAGTCGTTCAGCCTCTGCCACTTTGATTGGGGAGGACCTGGTTCTTGCTTTTGAAGTTCTGCATCTATCTGGGAACAAATACTAGGAAAAAAGAGAATCAGCAGGGGGAAAAATTCATTCTGTCCAGAAAAGTGTCCTTATGGGAAATCATGTAGTTAGAGGTTGGAGTAACCAGAGGAAACACTCCTAATGAGCTGACACAGGAAGCTGCAAATATCTCCTCTGCTGCAGTCGTTCAGCCTCTGCCACTTTGATTTGGGAGGACCTGGTTCTTGCTTTTGAAGTTCTGCATCTATCTGGGAACAAATACTGGATTTTTATCACTTCCTATTTTCTTATTTGGGGACAAAATTTCTGTCTGCATCAGTAATCATTTAGGGAGGAATTTTGACTTCTACAGGAAAAGCTTTCTCTCTCAATCTGCAGGCAGGTGAGTCTGAGAAAACCACAGACTCCGCAGGAGAGTGTCAGTGATGATGAAAGTCCGGAATGTGGACCTGAGGTCACCTGAGGACCAATCTTGCATAGCCCAGAGGCCAGAGGTCATTGTGGTTGTTTTCCAGTTTTCCTAATATTAATGTACTTATTTATGGTCTAAAATAAAGTGAACATTGTACTTGAATATGCAAGTGTCAATCTTGACAATTAAATGGTAATAGTAGAAGCTCAGAAGGAATGATGTTAGTAGTTTAGTTGCTAAGTTGCTCCAAGTCTTGTGTCCCCATGGACTGTTACCCACCCAACTCCTCTGTCCATGGGATTTCCCAGGCAAGAATTCTGGAGTGAGTTGCCATTTTCTTCTCCAGGGGATCTTTTAGACCCAGGGATTGAACCTATGTGTCCCGCATTGAGAAGCAGATTCTTTACTCTCTGAGCCACCAGGAAAATCCCTTTAGAAGGAATAGGAGGCATAAAATGCTTCCAGTAAAAGTAGAAAATAAGTATAAGGATCTTATTTATGAACAAGAGGAAACAAATAGGAGGAAGTCTTTTAGAAAAAGAAATCTTCTACTTTATATGTTTCATATAAAACACATCCAACGTCTGTTGTATTTTGTCTACATCTGATATTGAATTGGTAGCTTATATTCCAATTTTTACTTTTCCTCGTGGGATATTCAAACTGTAAGATGTTCCATATCATACATATAACATTTTTAATGTTCTTGGACAAAAGATATTTTTCTTTGTTATGTTTCCAGACATCAAGGAGATGTCACTGAAGTTGGAATGTTGATGGAGCAAGGAAACCTTGTTTATTGCATTGTCTCAGGGATTACTGAGTATATTGGATATTTTTTTCCCCTAATGTCTATATATCCATTTCATTTCTCTCTGTTTCCTTCACTCATACATTTTAATTTTCACTAAATACCAAGCAGAGATTGACCATACCAAAAATGAACCCCACATTTATTGTTCCATGAAAAGTTTATAAACTGGAATTTCATGGTAAAAATTATATATTCTTTTGGAGAATAATTATTGTACCTGACCAGCTGAGCTGCAACCACTCACAGCCTAAAGAAGGTGAATCTGGGTGACCAATGTATGATGGTGACACAAAATAGAACATGATGTGTGTGTGTGTGTGTGTGTGTGTGTGTGTGTGTGTGTGTGTGCTATTGTCTTGAAAGGGAGAACAGTTCTCAACAGCAGAGGCACCTGGACCCATATGCTAAATGACTTATAGACATAGGTCAGAGCTACAGATTGAACCAAGAAGCGAATTGGATATAATTCATAAGATGGTTTTATAGCTAAATTGATAATGTATAAGGAACCACAATGAAGAAGGGATTCTCTATGGATGGAAGATTCAGCTGTAGTAGGAAGGCCACCTTGTTCCTCAGCATCCCTGACACTATCTCTAATCACTCCCCCTCCTGCTTATCCCTCTGCCCCACTGGCTTCTGTGTTTGCTGTGGAAAAAGCATCTTTCTTCCTCAGGTCTTTAGCAGTGGCAGGTCCTTCTTCCAGGCACACAATTCTGACATTACATTAGCTCCTTGTCTCTCTTTCTTTAAGAATTTGTTTAAACATCACCTAGTTTGCTGGACTTTTCTGAACACAGGGCAAAATAACACCCCCTACCACTTTATTTTATACCTGGCTTTGTTTTGTCATAGCATCTATCACATTCTGACATATTCTATCATATTTTATTTGCATAACCTCATTCACCATCCTTGGATTGCTAGAGGTTTGCTTTTCAGCATTTTCTACTTTTTGTCTCCATGTTCTTGGAACATGCTTAGCACTAAATATGTATTTCTCAAAAGAATAATGGACTATCACATTGAAACTCTAGAATATATGACCTCTTAGCAAATGTGATGAGAATGGGACAAATATTCCTAGTCTGAAATAAAATGAAGTATAGCTTCAAGGGGCTTCTGCAATGACTCAGTGGTTTAGAATCCATCTGCAATGCAGTACCCATTCATGAGATGCAGGATCAATCCCTGGGTTGGAAATAACTGCTGGAGGAGAGCATAGCAACCCACACCAGAATTGTTTCTTGGGAAATCCCGTAGACAGTGGAAGCTGGTGTGCTATGGTCCTTGAGGTCGCACAGAGTTGGACACAACTGAAGCGGCTCTATATACACACATACTCTAAAAGAGAACTTACCTTCAAATAAAATATTAACATCAACTTCTTGAGGGCTAAATAGAAATTGCAGTACTTCAGTTATGTGAATTAGTATGAGTGAAATTTGTCATTATTTTCCTTTTTCCTGGTAGTCACCTCCACCCCATGGAACCAAGTAACAGTACACAAATTTCACGATTTCTTCTTCTGGGACTTTCAAAGGAAACAGAAATACAGTCCTTCATATTTGGACTTTTTCTGTGCATGTACCTGATCACTGTGTTTGGAAACCTGCTCACCATCACAAATAAAATATTAACATCAACTTCTTGAGGGCTAAATAGAAATTGCAGTACTTCAGTTATGTGAATTAGTATGAGTGAAATTTGTCATTATTTTCCTTTTTCCTGGTAGTCACCTCCACCCCATGGAACCAAGTAACAGTACACAAATTTCACGATTTCTTCTTCTGGGACTTTCAAAGGAAACAGAAATACAGTCCTTCATATTTGGACTTTTTCTGTGCATGTACCTGATCACTGTGTTTGGAAACCTGCTCACCATCTTGGCTGTAAGCTTGGACTCCCACCTCCACACCCCCATGTACTTCTTCCTCTCCAGTCTGTCCTCTGTAGACATCTGTTTCACCTCCACCACCATCCCAAAGATGCTGTGGAACATCCAGATACAGAGCAAAGTTATCACCTATGAAGGCTGTATCACCCAGATGTATTTTTACATTCTCTTTGCAGAATTAGATGACATTCTCCTGACAGTGATGGCCTATGATCGGTATGTGGCCATCTGCCACCCTCTGCACTACATGGTAATCATGAGCCCCCACCTCTGTGTTTTGCTGGTTCTGATATCCTGGATGCTGATCGCCTTGTATTCCTTGCTACACAGCTTAATGGTGCTGCAATTGTCCTTCTACCCAGTTGTACAAATCCCCCACTTTTTCTGTGAACTCAGTCAAGTAGTACAACTTGCCAGTTCTGACAACCTTCTTAATAACATAGTGATGTATTTTTCAGCTGTCCTGATGGGTGGTGGTCCTTTTGCTGGTATCCTTTACTCTTACTCTAAAATAGTTTCCTGCATATGTAAAATAACATCAGCTCAAGGAAAATACAAAGCATTTTCCACCTGTGTGTCCCACCTTTTGGTTGTCTCCCTGTTTTATTTTACAGCCTTAGGAGTTTATCTTAGCTCTGGTGCTACCCACACCTCACATTCAAGTACAATTGCCTCAGTGATGTACACTGTGGTCACACCCCTGCTGAACCCCTTCATCTACAGTTTGAGAAATCAAGATATAAAAGGGGCTCTGAAGAGATTCTACTTTATGCTAAGTTTTAAAGACCACATATCCTAGTCTTCTGGATTGCATAACTCAAAGCCTCAGAACCAGAAATTGTGATTCTTTGATCATTGTGGAATAAAGTTTTCTCCTATTTGTTTCCTGGAATTTTCATTTTTCTTTTCATCTTTGGATTCAGCATCTTTATGAAATTTTAGGAACTCTCCTTATTAAGTTTTTTTCCTTAGTCTTATGCATAGGCAGTTTTTATATTTTCCAACTTCAAATTTTTCCTACCGTTTGGTCAAAATGTTTGGAGATTCTATTATTTGATGAGACATCATAGATTTATTAGCAATTATTACTTATTAAATGACACATGTCATCCCAAGCAATTTTTCTCCTAGTTCTCTGAAGTAATAGTTTTGAGTTGCATTAATCATTTAAAAATACACTTAACAAGCAAGGGAATTTATATTATTTTTATTACAATTGGTTGTATCAGTGATATAGAAAAATAACTGTCAGGTTACAGGAGGATTTCTGACTATGAAAAGTTAGAACCCTTAACTCTCTTGTTCAAGTGTCAACTTGTGTGTCTCTCTCTCTATACAGAGACGTGTATAAGTGTGTGTGTGTGTGTGTGTGTGTGTGTGTGTATATATATATATATATATATATATACACATACACATGGTCTTTTTGCCCAAAGGATCTTTTAGGTGACATGTGTGTGTGTGTGTGTGTGTGTGTGTGTGTGTGTGTGTGTGTGCATAGAGTATTATATAGGGTACAGTAGTAATCTATATTTATTTCAAGCCCAGGATGTCTGGAAGAAATCTTAAAAACAGTGGTGATATTGCTGGTACAGCTAAAAAGCACAAAGTAACAATGATGGAAACAAAAATAACTGAGACAGTGGAGTGAGGTGAAAAGAAGGAATTGGAATACCAGCAAAAGTAATAAGAGAGACAAGTGAAAGAAGATGTAACTGAAGAACAAGAGAGATCCAGAACACAGGAAAGAACTAGGGAATTTCTTTATTTGAGAGGGCACTTGATGAGAAGAGTCAACTCATTGGAAAAGATCCTGATGATGGGAAAGATTGAGGGCAGGAGAAGGCGTGACAGAGGATGAGATAGTTGGACGGCATCACTGACTCAATAGACATGAGTCTGAGCAAACTGGGAGATGGTGATGGATGGGAAAGCCTGGTGTGCTTCAATCCATGGTGTCTCACAGAATTGGACATGACTGAGCAACTGAACAGCAACAAATGAGTTTTTGAGGCATAGGACCTGATTGCAGAATGGTACACAAAGGTTGCAGCAGCTGTTAAGAATGCAATCCAGTGCTGCTGTGTCATCTCTGATAGTATAAAAAGCTACATCAAGACATCAGTAAATTGTTTTTTCAAGTGCTTAGTAACTCATTCATGTCCAACTTTGTGACCACATGGACTGTATCCACCAGGCTCCTCTGTCCATGGAAATCTCCAGGCAAGAATACTGGAATGGGTCACCATGCCCTCTTCCAGGGGATCTTCCCAATCCAGGGACTGAACCCAGGTCTTCTTCTTTGCAAGTGGATTTTTATTTTTAACCATCTGAGCCACCAGGGAAGGCAGAGAATACTGGAATGGGTAGCCTATCCTGTCTCCTGGGGAACTTCCTGACCCAGGAATTGAACCAGGGTCCCTTGCACTGAAGGTGGATTATTTACCAACTAAGCTACCAAAGTATATCAGGAGCTACTAGTAGTTTTTTCAAGAGGGTAGAGAAAATGAATCCAGCAAGGAACCAGAACCTGTGCTATCAACATCAAGCATGAGTGAAATTTCAGCTTCTATCTCCTACAGTTAATGATCCTTTATCTCTGCCCTCTCCCATCTCCTCTCTCTCCTCCATTCAATAATTTTGTCTGTTCACTCAATGCCAACTGCTATATGCCAGCTGCTGTACTCCATCACTGTACTTTTCAAGGCACTATACAGTAAAATTAAGAAGGTTTTCTTTATGTTTTGTACTTATTTTTTACGTGTTATCTGTGTGAAAAGTAGTGTAAACCTATTACAGTGATGGTTGTGGTTTAGTCGTTCAGTCATGTTCAACTCTTTGTGACCCAATGGACTGTAGCCAACCAGATTCTTCTCTCCATGGATTTCCCAGGCAAAAATACTGGAGTGGGTTGTCATTTCTCCAGGTAAAATGATGATAGTACTATGTAACTGATTGTGCTAGTTGGGTACCTAGGCCAACTTTGTTGGACTTATGAACAAATTGGACTGAAGAATATACTCTTGGAAAGGAACTCATTTATATCTAGGAAACATGCTGTATTATATTCCTGTTTCCCCTTGAAAATTTACAGTACTTCCCACTCACACATCTTTCCACAGCTCTAAATTAAATATCTCACTTTTTTCTAAAGTTAGCCATAATAATAAAAGAATCAATGAATGTACATTTAAATATCATCTGTTATAAATCCTCATTATGATCGGAGATCTCTTCCATTATTATGATCAAAGGGCAACTGACAAGAGAGGTTGAATTCTTGCCCAGTCTGTAATTCAGGCTTACCTATTTTTCTCCACAAGTACTTATTTTATTATAATTTTCCCTGGTTTCCTGGAAAGTAACCTCAATAGGGTCACATTTTAATAGTTTTTTGAAGTTACTTGAAAAATAGAATGAGCATGAATGCTCTCAAATATTGATGTAAATGCCCAAAATAAGCAGTAGCAGATTTTTACAACTGACTTCACATTTGCTTATTTGATTGTTGTATCAATAAGTTCTCAGTGGCTTTCTGTGCTTTGCAAAAACTTTCAAGTCTAATTAGGTAACAGTTGTTTATTTTTGCTTTCATTTCCCTTGCTTTAGAAGACTGATCCAAAAAAATAATTGCTATTATTTAGCTCAAAGACTGTTCTACCTAGTTATCATTTATGATTTTTATGGTTTCCAGGCTTACATTTAAATCTTTAATCCATTTCTGTTTATTTTTGATTATGATGTGAGAAATATTTTAATCTAATTCTTTTTACATAACTGTCCAGTTTTACTAGCACCACTTGTTGAAAGACACTTTTTTTCTTTATTATTATTCTTACCTTCTTTGTCATGGATTAATTGGCTGTAAGTGTGTGGTTTATTTCTTGGCTCTCTATTCTGCTCCATTGATTGACTGTGTCTGTACCATGCCATTTTGATGACTGTAGGTTTGCAGTATAGTCTGAAGTTTAGGAGAATGCTAAGCCCAGCTTTGTTGTCATGGTGGGGTTTTGTTTGGTTGGTTTGTTGATTTTGTTTTGCAATTGCTTTGGCTATTCAGGTTCTTTTGTGGTTCCATATGAATTTTAGGCATGTATGTGTGTTAGTCCCTCAGTTGTGTCCATCTCTTTGCGATTGCATGTACTGTAGCCTGCCAGGGCTCCTCTATCCGTGGGATTCCCGAGACATGAATACTGGACTGGGTAGCCATTCCCTTCTCCAGAGGATCTTTCAGACCGAGGGCTTGATGAACCTGCAATACCTGCCTGCAATCACCATTGCATCTTTATCATCTAAGCCACCAGGGAAGCCCTGAATTTTAGGAATGTTAATTCTATTACTGTGGGAAATGTAAGTATTTTGAAGTATTAGGAGTGAATATTGGAAGTAGAGAGAGTAGACATCCTTGTTTTGTTCCTAAATTTATAGAAAGTGCTTTCAACTTGTAACTGTAGAATATGACTTTGGTTGTGTTTATGTCATAAATGCTATCATTTTGTTGAGATATGTTCCCTCTATACCTGTTTGATGAAGATTGTTATATCATGAATGGCTGTTGAACTTTATCATATGTTTTTAATTCTGCAACTAATTTTTACAAATTTTTACTGTGCTATAATCTATTTACATTGTTGGGTTAGCTTCAGGGAAACAGAAAAGTGAATCTGTAATACATGTAGGTACATCCATTCTTTTTATTTCTTTTCCCATGTAAGCGATTACAGAATATTAAAGAGTTCCCTGTGCTATACAGTAGGTCCTTATTAGTTATCTATTTTAAACTCAGTTGTGTGTATATGTCACATGTAGATTATTTTTGATGTGTTTGTGGGCAAGGTAAGCTTCACATCCTCTTACTCTGCCATCTTAGTCTTCTCCTTCAAGATTTCAACATTTTTGTATAACTGTGTAGCATTACATTTTATATACATATATGCCTTCTTCTTTATCCATTCATTCATTGATGGGCACTTAGGTTGTTTCCATATTTGGCTATTGAAAATAATTTTGTGGGCAGTCCTAAGATGGCAGAGGAATAGGACAGGGAGATCACTTTCTCCTCCACAAATTCATCAAAAGAACATTTAAACGCTGAGTAAATTCCACAGAACAACTTCTGAATGCTGGCAGAGGACATCAGGCACCCAAAAAAGCAGCCCATTGTCTTTGAAAGGAGGTAGGAAAAAAATATAGAAGAGAAAAAAAGAGACAAAAGAGGTAGAGATGGAGCTCCATCCAGGTAAGGGAGTCTTAAAAAGAGAGAAGTTCCCAAACACCAGGAAACACTCTGACTGCCAAGTCTGTGGTGAGCCTTAGAAGCACAGAGGGCAACATAACAGGGAAGAAAAATAAATAAATAATTAAACCCCACAGATTACAAGCCCAACGGTAACTCTCTCAACAGAGAAGCAGTGCAGACGCCTGCCGCCACTAGCAAGTGGAGGCTGGGCAAGGAGACGCTGGCTGCATTGCTTAGAGTAAGGACCGAGCCTGAATGCTCCGAGGGCAATCTGAGCCAACTAACTTGGGCTAGCAAGCCAGACTATGGGATAGCTACCACACGAAAAGCCAGCCCTAACCTAAAACACCACCAGGCCCATGCACAGAACAAAGGACTGAACAGAGATAGCTGGCTGCAGACCATCCCCCTCTGGTGACAGGCAGCCAGAGCTGGAAGGGGGCAATCGCAGCCCCAGAGAGACATTATCTACCAAACTACAAGCAGGCTTCATTGTTAACTAAGATTTCTTGGGTTCTGGATGGTCAACATCTCCCTGAGAAGGTGCCTCGGCTGTACACCCAGAAAACCGAGTGGCAGGGACGGGGGAGACGATAAGTCACAGCAACCATGCTCACCAAATACCTCATCACCTGAGCTGCTCAGGCCTGAGAAGGGCACAAAACAGGCTCAACGGAGTCTGCGCCTCTGAGGACTACCAGATTGCCTGAACCTGAGCGGCTTAGACCTGGGAGGTGCAGACAGCCCAGGGCCAGCCTTGGACGGTTTCCTGTGGAGCAACCTAGAGACTGAGCAGTGTGGGCAGGGAGGTCATATGCGCCGTGAGCAGGGGCAGGCCCAGTGTTGCTGAGACACTGCGAGCACACGCCAGTGTTATTTGTTTTCAGCGTCCCTTCCTCCCCACAGCACGACTGAACAAGTGAGCCTTAAAAAAGTGTCCACCACCACCCACCTTGTGTTAGGGAGGAAATCAGATACTGAAGAGACTAGCAACAGAAGAAGCTAAAACAGAGGGAACCGCCTTGGAAGTCTCAGATGCAATAGATTAAAACCCTGTCATTATTACTGACTAATAAAAGGGGCCTATAGATCTTGAGAAATATAAGCTGGACCAAGGAACTATCTGAAAATAAACTGAACCTACACTGCCCGCAATACCACCAGTGAAAATCCTAGATATATTTTTACTATTTTGTGATCATTGTTTTTTAATTTTTTAAAAATTTTAAGTCCTCTATTACTCCTTTAATTTTCATTTTTATACCCTACTATTACTTTGCAAAAATAAGACCCTACTTTTTTGAAGCAAACTTCATATATATATATATATACACATATTCTTCTTTTTTCATCTTTTCTTTAATATTGTGTTCTTGAAAACACAATCTCTACTCTAGAGTTTTAATCTTTGTTTTGGGGCATTTGTTATCAATTTTGTGCCTTTAAGAACCCAACCTTTAGTATCCATTTTTACTTGGGAGTGAGATTACTGGCTTGGCTGCTCTCTCCCCCTTTGGACTCTCCTTTTTCTCTACCAGGTTGCCTCTGTCTCCTCCTTCCCATTTCTCTTCTCTACCCAACTCTGTGAATCTCTGTGTGTTCCAGATGGTGGAGAACTCTTAAGGAACAATTACTGGCTGGATCTGTCTCTCTCCTTTTGATCCCCCCCTTTTATCTTCCTGGCCACATCTGTCTCCTTCTTCACCCTTCTCTTCTCTGTATAACTCTGTGAACATCTCTGAGCTGTCCAGACTGTGGAGTGCACATAAGGAAGTGATTACTGGCTAGCTTGCTCTCTCCTCTTTTGATTCCATCTCATCTCATTTGGGTCATCTCTAACTCCCTCCTCCCTCTTCTCTTCTCCATGTAACTTTGTGAACCTCTCTGAGTGTCCCTCACCATGGAGAAACTTTTCATCTTTAACCTAGATGTTTTATCAGTGGTGCTGTATAGAAGGAGAAGTCTTGAGGCTACTGTAAAAATAAGACTGAAAACCAGAAGCAGGAGGCTTAAGTCCAAATCCTGAGAACACCAGAGAACTCCTGACTCCAGGGAACATTAAACGACAGGAGCTGATCAAATGCCTCCATACCTACACTGAAACCAAGCACCATGCAAGGGCCAACAAGTTCCAGAGCAAGACACACCGCCCAAATTCTCCAGCAACATATGAACTCAGCCCTGAGCTTCAATATACAGGTTTCCCAAAGTTACTCCAAAACCAATGACATGTCATACCTCATTACTGGACACTTCATTGCACTCCAGAGAGAAAAAATCCAGCTCCACCCACCAGAACACTGACAAAAGCTTCCCTAACCAAGAAACCTTGACAAGCCACCTGTACAACCCCACCTACAGCAAGGGAACTCCTCAATAAAGAGAACTCCGCAAACTGCCAGAATACAGTAAGGCCACCTCAAACTCAGAAATATAAACAAGATGAATAGATAGAGGAATACCCATCAGGTAAAGGAACAGGATAAATGTCCACCAAACCAAACAAAAGAGAAAGAGATAAGAAATCTACCTGATAAAGAATTCCAAATAATGATAGTGAAAATGATTCAAACTCTTGAAATAAAAATGGAATCAAAGCAAAATAACCTGGAAACAAGAATTGAGAAGATGCAAGAAAGGTTTAACAAGGACCTAGAAGAAATAAAAAAAGAGTCAGTATATAATGAATAATGCAATAAATGAGATCAAAAACACTCTGGAGGCAACAAATAACAGAATAACAGAGACAGAAGATAGGATTAATGATGTAGAAAATAGAATGGTAGAAATAAATGAAACAGAGAGGAAAAAAGTAAAATGAATTAAAAGAAATGAGGATAATCTCAGAGACCTCTAGGACAATATTAAATGCCCCAACATTCGAATCATGAGTCCCAGAAGAAGATGAAAAAAAATGACCATGAGAAAATACTTGAGGAGATAATAATTGAAAATTTCCCTAAAAGGGGGAAGGAAATAATCACCCAAGTCTGAGAAAATCAGAGAGTCTCAAACAGGATAAACCCAAGGCAAAACACCCCAAGACACATATTAATCAAATTAACAAAGATCAAACACAAAGAACAAATATTAAAAGCACCAAGGGAAAAACAACAAATCACACACAAGGGGATTCCCATAGGAATAACAGCTGATCTTTCAATAGAAACTTTTCAGACCAGGAGAGAATGGCAAGACATACTTAAAGTGATGAAAGAAAATAACCTACAGCCCAGATTACTGTACCCAGCAAGGATCTCATTCAAATAGGAAGGAGAAATCAAAAACTTTATAGACAAGCAAAAGCTGAGGGAATTCTGCACCACTAAACCAGCTCTCCAACAAATGCTAAAGGATATTCTTTATACAGGAAACACAAAAAGGGTGTATAAATGTGAACCCAAAACAATAAAGTAAATGGCAACGGGATTATATTTATCAATAATTACCTTAAATGTAAATGGGTTGAATGGCCCAACCAAAAGACAAAGACTGGCTGAATGGATACAAAAACAAAACCCCTATATATGTTGTGTACAAGAGACCCATCTCAAAACAAGGGACACATACAGACTGAAAGTGAAGGACTGTAAAAAGATATTCCATGCAAAGAGAGACCAAAGACAGCAGGAGTAGCAATGCTCATATCAGATAAAATAGACTTTAAAACAAAGGCTGTGAAAAGAGACAAAGAGGGACACTATATAATGATCAAAGGATCAATCCAAGAAGGAGATATAATGATTATAAATATATATGCACTCAACATAGGAGCAATATGTAAGACAAATGCTAATAAGTATGAAAGGGGAAATTAACAATAGCACAATAATAGTGGGAGACTTTAATATCCCACTCACACCTATGAATAGATCAACTAAACAGAAAATTAAAAAGGAAACACAAACTTGATACAATAGACCAGTTAGACCTAATTGATATCTATAGGACATTTCACCCCAAAACAATGAATTTCACCTTTTTTCTCTGGTGCATACAGAACCCTCTCCAGGATAGTTCACATCCTGGGCCATACATGTAGCCTTGGTAAATGCAAAAAAGTTAAATCATTCCAAGCATCTTTTCTGATTACATGCAGTAAGATTAGATCTCAATTATAGGAGAAAAACTATTAAAAATTCCAGTGTATGGAGGCTGAACAGCATACTGCTGAATAGCCAACAAATTAAAGAGGAAATTAAAAAAGAAATCAAAATATACATACAAACGAATGAAAATGAAAACAAAACAACCCAAAACCTGTGGAACACTGTAAAAGCAGTGCTAAGAGGAAAGTTCATAGCAATACAGGCATACCTCAAGAAACA
>SJYC01146530.1:0-10747 GCA_006408675.1 Madoqua kirkii | reverse complement strand
TTTAGAAAGCTTTTTTCTCTTTAATATTATACTTAAATGAGTTTGTATTAAATTTATATAAAATTATATTAGTGAAACATATCAAAATAAGCTACACATTTTTATGACTTTTTAAGTTCTATAATTTGTTTAATATTTTAAAATCCTGAAAGATAATCTGTTAGCATTTAAACATTCAGATGATATAGAAGTGTTGTTTTTTTTTTTAAGTTTCTCTCATTTCTTCTCTTCTGAAATCTAAGAGTTGGGTGTGTGTCTTTCCATATTTTTTTTTAATAATATGTAACTGTATAGAAATGCACACAGACAGGGGTATGTATTTTTGTAGACAATGCTTTTTATATGATTCTGTAATTTAATTTCTTCTTTTCTTTCATTATGGACATTCTTTTCTATCAGAATAAACAGAGTAACTTCATTTCTCTCAGTGGAGGGCAAGTATTCCATTTCAGAGTTTATTTAACAAAATCCCTATTAATGAGAATGTCAGTTTTACACTT
The DNA here is from genome assembly GCA_006408675.1 of Madoqua kirkii. Lineage (NCBI taxonomy): Eukaryota > Metazoa > Chordata > Mammalia > Artiodactyla > Bovidae > Madoqua > Madoqua kirkii. The sequence goes on along the minus strand of SJYC01146530.1, from coordinate 10,247 downwards.
AAACAAGTATACACATACATTTCAAAGTCATACCACATGAAATAGTCTAAAAAAAATATGAGGCCCTCTTGTTCCTTCTCTATCTAAAAGATAATAAATTTTAAACAGTTTCTTAGATTTTTTTTTAACTTTTGATGATTAGCATTATGACTTTTAAACAATTAACAAATGTATAACTTGATAAGTTCTTTGACACAGTGTTTGTTAATTTCTTTAATTAAAATGAAATGAATAATTTAGCATACCACTATCCTCTTGCTTTACTTCCTCTTTCCCTTTGTTTTCATTTTTTATTTTTTATATTGTTAAATCTTGTAACTTTTATATTGTATTAATAAACACAGTGAAGTCTTCCCTGCCAATGTCTAAAGTAAGATCCAAAGGCAGTGAGACAGTGTCTGTGGGAACTATGACTGAGTGTGGATTATTTGTTGCAGAGCCATAAAGGAAATCAACTCTGAATATTCACTGCAAGGACTAATGCTGGGACTGAAGCTCCAATACTTTGGCCACCTGATGCAGAGCTGACTCTTTGGAAAAGACTCTGATGCTGGGAAAGATTGAGGGCAAGGGGAGATGGGGATGATAGAGAGTGAGATGGTCGGATGACATCAGTGACTCAACGGAAATGAGTTTGAGCAAATTCAGGGAGATGGTGAAGGACAAGGAAACCTGGCATGCTGCAGTTCATGGCACTGCAGAGAGTCAGACGACTTAGTGACTGAACAACAACAACAACATATGGTGTGATGGGCCCATGAGAATGAGAACCTGATCTTTTGTGCATGCACACAATGTTTCCAACTGTTTAAAGGACTCTTCTGTAAGTTTGTTTTAGCTTTCTGGGCTGAATTAAGGTTTAATGGAAAGATGACCAAGCTCAGAAGGTGTGTGACCCACAGGTAAGCCCTCTTGTTTTATGGGCCTTGTTCTTATTTGTAGACTGAGAGATAAACTAGTCTTCCTCTGCTAGCTTCAGCATTTCAATATTCTAAATTATCAAATATTTCATAGAAATCTGTTGCAGGTACAATGACACTGCAGCAAGTATTCTAACAATCTCTATTTTTAATTCTACTTTTCTAAGTGATTCTAAGTGATAGCTAAAGACATATTCTTCCCAATGTGCTGTGCTTAGTCACTTCAGTTGTGTCCAACTCTGTATGACCCCATGGACTGCAATCCACCAGGCTCCTCTGTCCATGTGATTTTCAAGCAAGAATATTGGAGTGGGCTGCCATTTTCTTCTCAAGGGGATCTTCCCAATCCAGAGATCAAACCCGCATCAATACCTCCATCATTCTGAGTCACTGAAGATATTTTGAAAATATGAGGCAATCACCTTTAATGGCATCATTGGGTTTTTATGTTTGTCTGTTTTGCTGCAAAGAACATTCCCATTAAATTCTAGTGTGTGCATTTTACAGTATAAAATTACCGTATACCCCTCTCTATGATCATCAGAGCTAACAATACAGTTAAAGCTGGGATGTAGTAATATGTTGTACTAAACAGGGCAAACAATATTTTCTCCTGCTCTTTTACACCCATAACATAGAATCATGTTCATCTCCCTCTCTGATGGTTGTGGGATTAGCACTAGAAATGGAGATGCTGAATCAAAAGATGTTGGTTTGGGCATACAAAGCAGTTACATGAACAACTCAACCAAAGCCTACCACAGAGTTTTCCAACCATTCTATCGGGTCAGAAATCATTCCTGGGAGATCTACCACCACTGATATGATTTTTACATTTTCCTCTCTCTTCCTCACAGTGAGGGGGGGGGGAAGGGGGGGGGACCCAACGCTTTGGCCTTATCAGCCCCCACAGATGCTGCATAGTGTCTCTTCCTGCTGGTTTTGACACAGCACGGTGTCTCCTCAGCCCACTGACTGTCGGTTGCCATAACGACATTCCGCAGTCAAGGCAGGCCTGGCAGAGCAGTGGTTGGGCCAGGTGGAGAGGAGGAGGTAGAACAGAGCTGAGCCAGAGTTCCAGCAAGGATGAGGAAGAGGCAGGTGGCCACAGGAAAGACGGAGCCTCTGTGAGGGCAGAGGTGGGGAGGAAGAAACAGAATCCACTACTGCAAAGTAGCAGAGTCTGCCTCAGATGCTGCTGAAGTTAGAGAAGAAGGAAGAAGCTGATGGGGAAAAGTAGAAGGAGAAAATAAGGTGAAAAAAAATCACAGGGAAGTGTAAGAAAAATGGAAACCAAAAAAGAGACATTTCTACAACTGAAAAAATATCAACCTCAGGCATTGTGAGTATTGTAAAAACATCCTTCTCCAAGTACACTTATGCTTGAACTAACATTGTTTTAACATGAAATTAGAGGAAAAGGGAGAGAAATGATATGCACCAGCCTTGGTTATCATAGACTACTGGTTTAGGCCTTATTTGTAAACTGTGGTTGAAAATACTTGTTTTCTTCCCTGAGTTGTTAACGACTTCAGTTAGTTGCTGAATATTCAAATACTCAGAAAACTCTAAAACATTTTACCACTATAAGGGCTCATCACTCTTGATTTTACCATTATCAATATTTAATGGGCTTTTCTTTCACTCTCCCAATCTCCTTTGAACCATTTTTGGAAGATTCTTTTTTTTTCCCTCTAATTATAGGATATTTGGATTCATATTTTTCTCACAAGAAGAACAAGATATATAACCAAATCAGGCCAGGTAACTTTCATTTGCTCTATTTATTATCACTAAAAATAAATAAAGTTGGAACCTTATTCAATTCACATGCCCCATCTAAATTCATTCAAAATTTGATGCTATATATCCATGACGGATTTCCTTTTCTCTGACCAAACTGCCCAGGACAAAGAAAAGCAAAGAAAGATAAAATATATATTGCATAAATGTGTATTAGAGCACAGTGCTCTAGCTAAAAGTGACTCTAGGGATCAAACAGGACAATGATCCTTAAATTTGAGAGCTGATGATCTTATAAAAGACAGATTCTGACTTGGAAATTCCACATTGGGGCAAGGCTGCAGTTTTAACAATTTCCCAGGTGTGCTGATACTGTACACCTTTGAGATGCAAGAATCTATTACAGTGGTATTCAAAACTTTTGAGTTGCAGGGCACTTTCTTAACAAAATCGGATAAAACAAGTAAAAGCACACCTGTGCACACACACTAAAGAATGGTGGGGACTCAAAGCCCTGGCTGTACTCTTACAGTCCCCATGGCCTTTTAAGTCATTTTCTAGACCCTTTCATGGAAGATTTTAAAATATGTGGAACATGATATGAGATGCACAGACTTCGAGAAACTTCTTTTAATCATAAGGCAACAGGGACTCAGGAGAGTTTAAATATCAATAAATGAATTCAGAAGATTCTCTGTCCATGCACGTCTATCCAATATACACACACTTAAAACATTCCCATGAATATATGTGTACAGGCACTCCAGAGAACACTTGCTGTTTTTTCATCATCCAAACTCTATTTGGGAGGAAGCAAATCAGAAGATTACAGATGACAGTGTCTCTCTCTATCCCTTGCCAAGTAAACTGAGAGCACCCAATGTGTCAAGTAACTGAGGTTCACCCAATCAAAAGCTCATTCCACAGATTTCAGATCTAGATGGAAGGAAGCTGAAATTCAGGAACAGCTATTTATCATTCATGCTGGTGACAGTGGAAGCAAAAGTTCAAGAATGGTGATTTAAGGAGTTACTACTCCAGGTTAACCATGGGAAATGACTGTAAGAAAAACAGAGTGACCAATAGATAAAAGTAAAGACGCGACAAGTGGAGCAAGTAGAATCTAAAAATGTGAGAGAGTAGAAGAGCTGAAAATGACTGGAGGAAAGATTTCATATTGGTAAATATATAGGAAGGAGGCCCACATTTGGGTCGTGCAGGCTAGCCTGGATGTCTTGGCACATCACTTTGAATAGTCTCTAAATTCCATGAAGGCCGGATTTTACTCTCAATCCTATGCAAAAGGTAGGTCTTATTTAATACTTGCCAAATGAATGAACAAATATATATTCAGTATTTTTTATATAGTGTCCTGTACATAGAGGACAAGGCACAAACATAGAAGACAAGTGGAAGTTCACAAGATGAGATAGGACCACTGACTAAAAGATCACCAGGAACTTCAAAAGTAGCACTGACATACGTACATACCAAGAGTAAACTAGATAGCTACTGGGGTAGCGCGCAGGGAGCTCAGCTTGGTACTCTGTATTGGGGCAAGGTGGGATGGAGGCTCAAGAGGGAGCTGACACACACACACACACACACACACACACACACACACATAGCTGACTCATGATGTTTAGTTTTTGGAAAGGCAGTGAGTTTGGGCCAGAAGTAAAAAATCATGTTTATTTACTTATGATTTTCATTTTTATTTTAATGATTTCATTAATTTTTTTGTTTCCTTGTAATTTGTATGTTTTCAGATCTGTTTCTTATGTACACAAATGTTCTTTTACTTTCTATAAATTAAAAATAATTTTTTCCTACTAGACAGCATATTAAAAACCAGATACGTTACTTTGCCAACAAAGATGCTGTGGTTTTTCCAGTAGTCATGTATGGATGTGAGAGCTGAACTATAAAGAAAGCTGAACACCAAAGAACTGATGCTTTTGAACTGTGGTGTTGGAGAAGACTCTTGAGAGTCCCTTGGACTGCCAAGAGATCCAATCAGTCCATCCTAAAGGAGATCAGTCCTGAGTATTCATTGAAAGGACTGATGCTAAACCTGAAACTCCAATACTTTGGCCACTTGGTGCAAAGAGCTGACTCATTTGAAAAGACCCTGATGCTGGGAAAGATTGAAGGTGGGAGGAGAAGGGGACGACAGAGGATGAGATGGTTGGATGGCATCACTGATTGATGGACATGAGTTTGGGTAAACTCCGGGAGTTGGTGATGGACAAGGAGGCCTGGGGTGCTGCAGTCCATGGGGTCACAAAGAGTGAGACATGACTGAGTGACTGAACTGAACTGAACTGAACGGAATGGTTAATTTACATGTAAAATACCTTTACATGTATTTATTTAATTCTATATCACTTCAAAAATAAAATACATGTATTTGAGCATCCCCTACCCACACACATAAAGTGAAACATTTTGCAAGCAATTATTCACACCCCTACTTTAAGATTTTGTTGGTGTAATTTAGGATGTCATACACAGAATATTATCATTTTTTAAACATTTTTAGTTTCTCTTGGAAGAATTACTTAAAGTTTTTTTTGTATTGTTAACGTCTCACTACATTAACAACAGAGATTTAAATATTGATTCTTTGGTTTCTTACTTACTACCCTTCTTTTTAGGAAATAATCTATTCCCCTTTGGTTTAATTATTCACCACATTTTCTTTTATAACACATAATTCTCATTATTTAGTTTTTTAGTTTGATTCATTCCTCAGTCAGCTGGAATACTTTTTCAAGTTTTTTTTTTAACTTATTTTTTCAGAAAAGAAATGTAGGTAAAAACACTTGGAGTCCTTTTATGTCTATTAATATCACTCTATTGGTCTCAAATATGAATGATAGCCTGTCTGGCTATAACATTCTTGGGTTTCAATATATTTCTCTCAAGAGTGTTGTGTTCATTTCTCTTCTGTATTTTTCAAATTGTGGAGAGTCGTATGTCAACTTGAATTTTTTCCTTTTATAAACAAACTTCTTCCCCCCATGTCATCTTCATGCTTTAATTTTTCTTTAATTCAAGATTTTCATTATCACTGTTTTAGATAAATGGTTTTTCCTGAACTTTAGTCTCACCACCAAGAAAATACTCTACCATTATTTCTTTGGGAATTGCTTTTCCCATAACTGCTCTGTATTTTCCTGTATGTATCTTTGACTTCTTAGGGATGCACTTTGTATTTTTGATTAGTACATTTATCTCCTTAATTCTTTTACTCTAAATTCCAGGAGATTTTCTCAATCTGGTATAGTCATTCTCTGATTTGGTTTCCTGGAATATTCAACATACATTTTTGCTTTCATGCTATAATCAACCCTTGTTCATCATCTTTCATCTGAAAGCTATCTTTTCTGATAGGTGCCTTGTTTGGAGACACTGTTGCTCCCTGAATCACAAAAAGGTTTTAAACATTTTCTCAGATTTCTTGCAATAAATCTGCTCCATAGATCTGCAGAAGCATTTAGTCTTCCATAACCTTTCTGCTCTTGGATTACTGACTGTATATTGCATATCTGGTGAACTTTCTGCTTGCTCATCTTTACAGTTTGTTGTTTATTTCTATTTTGTTCGATTTTTCAGTACTAAGACAGTAAGATAGTAACTGTAAAATACACTCTGCTACTCTCATACACCAAATTGGTGGGAAAAGAAAAGTATAGGTTTGTGGTAGATATTTTTTTGTCACTTCAGACTTTTTCTTGACTGTGGTATAAAGGCTACTTCAATAAGTGAAGCCAAGCAAGGTCAGCCATGCCAGTCAACACTATTTCAGAGGATGTGTTCACCATGATTCACCTTTCCTCTAAGTGGCATGTCTACATCCATTAGGCGCTGGACAAAGCAGTGTGTGTTACAAAGCATGATGCCAATGGCATAGTCTTCAGGGAGAGAACACTGCTCCTGTGTGAGGGAGCTAGCATCCCGGCACTTCATCAGAGCTGTCGGTGCTGCCCACTGACTTCACAGTGCCTCACCTGCACTCAAGCATCAGCTGTAAACTTTCTGAAGCCTGTGGGGTCCTCCTATCATCTCAAAGTCTTATTCTTCGGGCAGAATTCTCTATTATATCCACTGACTCACAGATTGATCAGTTCTATCTTAACCCTGTCTCCCCTCACTATGTCGTATGAAAATTCTTCCAAGTATCCGACCTGAAAATGTACTCAATTTATGTATCTTTTCAGTCATCTTAATGATTAAGTAGATGAGTTAGATAGTAGATGAAGATTTCCATCTTGAGCCTGAGTTTCTTCCTTCTCTCTCTCTCTCTCTCTCTCTCTTTTTTTTTTTTTTTTTGGCTGTCATTTCTGACAGAATGAAAACAAACTGATGCTGTTTTCTAAACCTGATTAGTGATTAGTGAGTTTCTGAGATTAAATTGGGATCCTGAAATCACCTAGATCAACCCTATTGAACAGAACTTTCTGCAACAAAGGAAATCTGATCTGTTCAATTCAGAAGCCACTAGGCTCATATAGTTACTGAGCACCTGAAATGTGGCTCATGCAACAGAGAGATTGAATTTTAAATTTTATTTAATTTGAATTTAAATAGTCACATACACTGAGCAGTTAGTGTATTAGTTCAGTCCTAGATAAACATCATTTAAGTTTCAACATCTTAAGTTTCAATCAGAAGTCCAAGGCCTCACACTGAACATAAAAATCATAATCATGTATGTATTGGCATGGAGGGAGGTGCATTTCTGAAAAATTCTTTCCATGATTCTTAATGTGTACTAGGGTTGCCTCAGATGGTTGGTTTGATACTAGATATAATGGAATATAGTTATTGAGCACCTGAAATGTGGCTCATGCAACAGAGAGATTGAATTTTAAATTTTATTTAATTTGAATTTAAATAGTCACATACACTGAGCAGTTAGTGTATTAGTTCAGTCCTAGATAAACATCATTTAAGTTTCAACATCTTAAGTTTCAATCAGAAGTCCAAGGCCTCACACTGAACATAAAAATCATAATCATGTATGTATTGGCATGGAGGGAGGTGCATTTCTGAAAAATTCTTTCCATGATTCTTAATGTGTACTAGGGTTGCCTCAGATGGTTGGTTTGATACCAGATATAATGGAAATAAGACTTGGAAAGACAGTAACTTTGTGTTCCACTGAGCTTTAAAACTCAGTAACAATGAAACATGCACATTCGAAATCTGAATAGAAAATGCTAAACTTTTAGCATTGTCCTCCTCCCTTATCTGAAAGAGACACTGAATGTCAACACTGACTGTCAATTACTGTGGTCTTTTCTATGAAGCTCACAAAAAGAATCGTTCTCAAACAGGGTCTTAATCCTTGAGGATCAGTCCCAGAGAGGAAACCTATTTGCTGTCTAGATCAGGGGTCTACAAATGTTTTCTATAAAGGGCCAGATAGTAAACATTTTAGGTGTTGTGGGCCATATGCTCTTTGTCACAACTATATTTGCCAATGGAGCAAGAAAGCCATCACAGGCAATATGTAAACAGAAATGAATGACTCTATTCTAATAAAACTTTATTTGTGGATAGTGAAGTTTGAATTTTATATAACTTTCCCATTTAGTGAAGTATTGCTTTTTATTTTTTCAACCATTTAAAAATAGAAAAACTATTATTAGTTCTTTGGGATAAATAAATAGGCATTGGGCTGGATGTGGTCCCAGGTGGTAGTTTGCCAATTCTCACTGAAATGATGGCTAAAGGCTCTTGCATTTCTAATATGTCATGAGTCAAAGACTTTCTGCTATACAGTTCCTAGAGTAGGACATTAGTATAACACTCTATGACTCTTTTATATCTTTCTATAATATAATATCAGGATCTGCACAATTCAGCATACAAAACACAGACATAATAGTGATAATTTCTAGGGTAAAATCTCTACAACATGAGTCATACATGTGAAAAAACATATATAAATGAAGGCAAAGAGAGTGATATTTTAGCTTATTGCCCACCAACCTACTTAAAATAATGTTGAAGATTTTCAAGTAAATTTCTACTGAATTTTATTTCAACAAAACTTTTAATTTGAAAATATTCTAGTCATTCTATTTTTTAAAAAAAGAACCAAGATTCTATTAATACCTAAATTGAAGTTATGTTCTAAGTTAGAACAATATTTATTTCCACAAATCTAACTTTAGTTAACATTTAACTTCTTTCTATGCATATTAAAGTGATGAATAAATAGCAAAAGCAAAAGCTTCTTAGAGACCTGCTAGGCGATCACTATGAGGATTCTCCCAAACATCAGCTGCTATCACCCAATGACCACGATTCACCACCTTACCACCTACCATGTGACTCATGTTTCTAGGTCAGAATACATTATGGTGATTGGGCATCAATCTCAGCAGGGCTCTAAATTTGGGAACAACATATCACATTTCCGAACCCACATATTATGCTTTGGTTATTTGCTTACTATTAATATATAAATTTTGTTATATATGCTATATATAATATTGTTGCTATTATTGCCTCCCCTACATTTTATATTTCTTTTCATAGTTCCTTATTACACAGTCAAGATCAGAGAAGACTATTAAATGCATATTTATAATTCTAAAGTGTTCAAATTTTAAAAATAAGGACATTCTACTCTTTTTCAGCTATCATTGTGGAATTTAAATTTTGTTCTGATTTTTTTTCTAACTAAAGACCTGAAACACATTCTCATACATAGTGAGGGGTCAACAATAGCTTTTTTAATAAAAAGACTGTCATTTTCAAAACTCTTGTTTTCTTAACTTCTAGACTTGAATTTTAATTTAATTTTGTTTACTTCTTTTTTATATATACTATTATGCTGAATGTAATTTCAAAAGTTTTCTCTCCCTAATACTCTTGATTCCAACTTAATAAAATCTTCTTCCCAAATAAGTGGGAAATTACTAGCAACCTCTGACTGGGTTGTTAATTACTATCCTGGGGCCAAATTGATGTAGCATTGTCAACAATACTAAATACAAAACCAAAAATGCACACAAAAAAAGTGACCTACAGATTTTAAAATACACTAAATTTAAAATAAAGAAACTATCTCATTATATTTATTATTCAGCATTTTTTCTTAAGTAAAATTTGCTAAACAGCTGAAAATGCTGAAACAAAAAAAATTCATTAAAAGAAAAATACAGAAGTAATACTCTTTTCCATGAATTTGTAACATAAAGATACTTAAACACTATATAAAAATAAGAGGAAGAAATGGCATTATATTTTAAATAAAAATACTAATGTTTTACCCCATCCTGCTTAAACTACAAGATGATATTTAAAAGGGACATATAAAAGAACTTTACAGTTAAAAAAACTTTAAGAATTCCTTTATGTTATAGATAAAAAATGAAGTCTGGAAAGCTAGGTGTTCATTAGTGGCAGAATCAGTACAGAAACACTTATAAGATAGTGCCTTAACCAATTTTGGTGGTGAGTGAGTTCCAATAAGTGACGATTTCAGGTGATTGGGGGGGTGGGGTGGATCACTATAAGTTTGATATAATAAAAAGATTACATTTATAGTATATCTGCTTTTTATAT
>SJYC01146528.1:0-15653 GCA_006408675.1 Madoqua kirkii | reverse complement strand
GTCCATATTGTTTTTGTCCTTTATTGTGCCCATTTTTGCATGAAATGTCCCGTTGGTACATAAAATTTTCTTGACGAGATCTCTAGTCTTTCCCATTCTATTGTTTTCCTCTATTTCTCTGCATTGATCACTGAGGAAAGCTTTTTTTTTTTTAATCTCTCCTTGCTATTCTTTGGAACTATGCATTCAGATGGTAATGTCTTCCCTTTTCTCCTTTACCTTTCACCTTTCTTCTTTTCTCAGGTATATATAAGGCTTCTCAGACAATAATTTTGCCTTTTTGCATTTCTTTTTCTTGGGGATGGTTTTGATCACCGCCTCCTATACAATGTTATGAACCGCTGTCCATAGTTCTTCAGGTACTCTGTCTGTCAGATCTAATCCGTTGAATCTATTTGTTACTTCCACTGTATAATCATAAGGGATTTTATTTAGGTCATACCTGACTGGTCTAATGGTTTCCCCTACTTTCTTCAATTTAAGTCTGAATTTTGCAATGAGGATTTTATGATCTGAGCCACAGTCAGGTCCTGGTCTTGTTTTTGCTGACTGTATAGAGCTTATCCATCTTTGGCTGCAAAGAATATTATCAATCTGATTTTAGTATTGACCATCTGGTAAATGTCCATGTGTAGAGTTGTCTCTTGTGTTGTTGGAAGAGGATGTTTGCCATGTTCATTGTGTTCTCCTCGCAAAACTCTGTTAGCCTTTGCCCTGCTTCATTTTGTGCTCCAAGGCCAAACTTTGCTTTTACTCCAGGTATCTCTTGACTTCCTACTTTTGCATTCCAGTCCCCTGTGATGAAAAGGACATCTTTTTTTGGTATTAGTTCCAGAAGGCCTTGTAGGTCTTCATTGAACTTTTCAACTTCAGCTTCTTTAGCATTAGTGTTTGGGACATAGACTTGGGTTACTGTAATATTTAATGATTTGCCTTGGAAATGAACAGAGGTAATTTGTCGTTTTGAGATTGCACCCAAGTACTGCATTTCAGACTCTTGTTGACTATGAGGTTTACTCCATTTCTTCTAAGGGATTCATGTGTCAATAGTTTGTTCCTTATTTCTCTTGAGTATCATTCATTTTATGGATATGTATTTACATATGTACATTTTTAATGTGAATGTACTACAACTTAGCAACTATAATAATAGATGAACTTTTGAGTTATTTCTAGTTTTGGGTTACTATGAAGAAAATGATGTTAACCATTCACATACAAGTCTCTGTGTGCCCAAAAGTTTTCATGTGCCTCTATAAAATACCTAGAAGTGGGGTTGATAGATTATATAATTATATATTTAGTATTAGAATAGACTGCCAGACTTTTCCACTGTGGCTAAACCTTGCTGGTGATTGCATTACCCCTGCAAGATATAAGCATTCCAACTGCTCCACATCTTCACCAGTGCTTGGTACTGTCATGTTTGAAAAGTGTGGGGCATTGTTTGTTTTTTCTTTATGATTCTGTTTATGTAGCTATATCTCTTTGTATTTTTAATTAAATTTGCCTAATGACTAATGATGCTTCATATGTGTATGTGTCTAGGTATAATGATGTTATATATGCACGTTACAATGCACATACTGTTTTAAACAATGAGGAAATATTTCATAATCCCCACCTTGGGAGATTGAGCATGACATTGTGGAAAAAGTGAGAACTTTGAAATCGTGCAGACTGTGTTCTTGCTTCCTCATTTCTTAGATGACAATAATAATACCAGCCCCATATAGCTGTTAGAAGAATTACATTAAGATAGCATATCTAGTGTGGCTAGCCGAATTCTACAATCCCTTTTCCTTTTAGGACAGTGCTGGCCTTAGAATATATGAAGCGTCTGCAAAAATAACCTCCATAGATGTTTGATGTCTGAAATTTTGGAAGCCAGAAATGTCATCTCTTGAGTCCTCTAGGTGGAAGGAGAAGCCTTGGAAGTGTAACAAGAAATGATGAGTGGCCCTCTAAAGAGTCAATGAGTCCTCTAGTGTTCTGCATCATTCATCTTCACCATTTATAAACTCTTGTCCTGATTTTTAATTATATGGAGAAATAGCTTCCCTCTCACTGGGCCATGTGGTTTACAGGGACAGGGACCAAGTGTTACTCACCCCTACATCCTTCTTGTTGAAAACCACCTGGCTTGAGGTCACCTGGTACCTTGACAGTGTTGTGCCTGAAGATTGGTAGAAGGAAACCATGGTTTGTCATGGGGCTGAGAACAGCCAGTGTTTGGAGATTTATCAGAAGGTTCATGTTCAGTATCAAGTGTACATCCTCTCTGATGTTGTGTGTTAGTCGCTCAGTCACATCCAGCTGTTTGCAATGCCATGATCTGTAGCTCATCAGGCTTCTCTGTCCATGGAATTCTCCAGGCAAGAATACTGGAGTGGGTAGCTGTTTCCTTCTCCAGGGGATGTTCTCGAGCCAGGGATGGAACCTAAGTCTTCCCTCTAGGTGATGTTTATGTACTCAGCTTGGCAAACTTAGCTGGAGAGCTCTAGGAGTCTATGGAGGATATATTTTGTCCCTGCTCAAGGCAAGAGCACACACAGTTTTGCTGCCCCCAAACTCAAGTAACCCAGGGATTCCAAAGAAACTCTCCCTTTGAGATGCAGGATGAAATGGACTCAAACCCTAATCTATATGCAGAGGAAGCTTGGATTTTGCTGATTTATTTGGACTTAGGAATTATCATTACTATACTCTATATGCTCTTCCTTTGTCAAATAGCAAAACAAACCACATAACAGTAAATATTAGATATCCCCATGCTCATAAAATTCCTGTTTCTTCAAATTCAGTCCAGCATCCTGATTTGCTGCCTAGATTTCTTTCTTCTGCCTCTCTACCTAGAGTAAATTAAATAGAACAGTACAATTTTCTCTCATGAAAATCAAAAGTTTGCTTCCATTTTTTAATAAAGATTATATTTTCTCTTTGTTCTTAACTTTCCTGTATAGAAATTTCCATTTCCATGGTTCTGGTTCTAGATTTCATCATTTCTTTACAAATTTTTTCTATAATCTATTATTTACATTCTTTTAATATGACCAAATGTGTTTCTTAAGTATAGATATACTCACAGATTCCTTAGGGGAAAAGAGGATGTCTCATGTCCTTGCTTATAAAATAATTACAAGTTTCTTGCTATTAATATATAAAATCTTTCACAGTCTGGCCACAAATTAACTTTTGCCAATGAACTTTTAACTTATGTATATGAAATAGCTCAAAATACTTAAAGTATATCCCTAAGCCACTCCATCTTGTGAATTTAAGACCAACATTTCCAAATGCCCTAGAGCTATGGATGTCTCTTCCAAACACTTTAAGATCAAAATGGCCCAAATCAACTTGATTATTGACTTAATTATTTTTTTATTTTTACCCTCCTAAAATAATCCTCAAAGGATTAATAATAATAGTCATGTTATAAGTAGATGTAGGTATAACTTGACGGTGAGCCCATGAGCTGTTTGCTTTCTAGTGGCCCAGGAATGAACAGCTATGGGAATTGAAGATGTTCTGATACATCCTATGATACCTGAGGCTAGTTGGATCTTGAGTATTTTGGAATGGGTAGAGTTAGCTGGTTAAGCAGATTTAAAATTTCTGTCACTGACTGAACAATTGTAACTGGAATTGTGTAATTTGCCACTTAATGCTAGGTCAGGAAGCATCACTTGAGTGGCCTCTCTAAATTAAGAGAACCACAGGCAAATTGCTTTGCATTGCTTTAATACACAGGTGTCATAGCTTGACAAATTGGCATCCTTCTCAATACTCCTTTTATGCAAGCGGTTACTGGGATGAGGTGGGTGTGAATTTGCATAGGGGCCAAGGAGTCTCATAGGGACAAATGGGTTGAGACTGCAACTCCTTTTCTTTTGAGTTTCTATATTTTCTGAATGATTTTGGTGTATGCAAATTAAATTCCTTGACAGGCAATGATCTGTTTCCCATGTGCCTCACCTCTCCCCTGTCTAAGAATGACCAGAGGAGGTCTTATGATGGAAGGAGAGGAGCGTGAACTGAAGACTGGGCTCAAAGCCTTGTCTGTTGAGTGGGGAACAGCCCAACTGAATGTGGCATGTGATTGAGTTCTGACTTTTCTGGTGATCCAGCAGTGCTGTCATAGTGGGTATGTTTGGCAGCCGTGGCATAGCTCCAGGTGCCATGGGTTGGAATTTAATGAGGTAACATACAGTAGTGATTAAGTGCATAGGGTTCTCAGCCAGACTGCTGACCTCAAAATCCTCTTCAGGTAAGTTACTTGTCAGTACCTCAGTTGATCCATCTGTAATATGAGGATACTAATATTACATATTTTCTAAGATTGTGAAGAGGATTAAGTGACTTATTATTTATAAAGTGCTTAGAATAATGTATTGTTCATTTTAGTGTTTGTAATTAAATGAAATCTCAGGAAGCCAGGGGCATATCAACCTCGATCAAGTATGTCAGTAGTCTCTAGAAACTAGATTTGTTTCATAGGGATTAAAATATCTAACACCTTAGTTACCTAATAAATAAGATATTGCTTTTCTATAGTTTTATTTTAATTTCCTTGTATATGCCTGGATATTTTTCAAATTAGAATACAATATAGCTATGATGTTTTATTTAAAAACACATAACTGAGTATCCTCTGACAATTCAAACAATTTTTCCCATAATAGTCTTTAAGCTAATTGTACAAATGTAAATGCAAATGTTTTCATAGTGTTACATAAGGCTGTAGTCTCTGGGCTTATATGTATAAATACCGAGACATATATAAGTCTGGCAAGTTGCAGTTCCTGTTCATAATCAACACCAGGATAAAAAAACTAGACTGCTTTCTAAAGTCCTACCCCATTAGAAATGGCATATCACATTCATTCTTCTGTATTGTTTTGTGGCCTGAAACTGGACATTGTCCCATTTTGTTAACCTCAAGAGATTCTGTCAGACATTTGGTCATCCTTTCATTAAAACTAAAAACTACTTTGCATTTTTTTAAGTGCATTGTTGACCCCTCCCAGTAACCATGATGGAATGACAATACCAAGGAAATAAATGAGCAGCATTAGCAAATTCAAACAGTGTTTCCTTTAATTGCTTCAGGGATCTGAAAGACTAGAACTGTTGTACCCTAGACAAGGTCAGCCTCTGTAGGAAAGACACAGACTTAAATTATGAGATTTCTGCATTTGGTAATCCTTCTCAGCAGATCATTGTTATAAAGTCAAGCAGGATATATTTTACACCTGAAACATAAATGAAATGACTTTGCAAAATATGAATGCTTCATCTAAATTATAGCTAAAACATTTTTTATTAACTCACTTATCCACGAGTCATTTATTAAGCAGTTTAGATTTTTAGAATATGATCACAGATGAAATTGCACAAAAAGGTGACCAATAATAACCACAAATATACAAGGTTTCTTCAGGTCCCCATTTAGTTCTACTTTAAATCCAATTCCTGCAAGTCTGAGAGCCTGATTTTTCAAGCCATGTAGATTATAATTTGTGTGTTTTAGGAGGATAAGTCCAGAAGACATAAATGTAGTTAGGTCATCACCTGATTGACTTTGGCAATGCAGGAAAACCTTAAAAAAAATAGATTCAGCATCTCATAAAAAAGTGTGAGGTTATTGAATTTAAGGGTAAGCAGTCCATGGGGTCGCTAAGAGTCAGACATGATTGAGCAACTTCTCTTTCACTTTTCACTTTCATGCATTGGAGAAGGAAATGGCAACCCAGTGTTCTTGCCTGGAGAATCCCAGGGAGGGGGGAGCCGGGTGAGCTGCCATCCTATGGGGTCGCAGAGAGTCAGACATGACTGAAGCAACTTAGCAGCAGCAGCAGCTATGTATACTTCAATAATACTAAAGAATATGCTACAGAATACTGAACAAGTATTTTGAGTTATTGGAAATAGGTTATTTTAACACATTTTAGGAAGTTTTCATTTAAAAATATTGTGTGGAGGGTGGAGGGAATGGTTAAGTTGGCAAACTCCTATAACTGAAAAATCTGCTTACATTCAATAGCTCATTCTCTGTGGCCATCATGTATCTGTAGTTCTAACCAAGAAACACCATAAAACATAATCATCCAATGTTTCCTAATATTTTATCCTTATTTTTAAATCAGAAGATTTAGGAAGAAGATCTGTATCTTATAGAACAAGCTGAATTCTACTCCAATAAGAGTTCATGCAGTTATTTTAGGAAGTCTTGTTTATCTAGAATTTTGTCTGCTTTCAGTGTCGTAAGAGAGCAAGAAGATGAAAGTTGATCTTTCTTTCTCCACCTTATTCATTTTGCAACTAATAATATAGACATCACTCAGTATCTTGGCTGATTGTGTCCAGGACCTCTGTAGAAACCAAAATCCATGGATGCTCAATCCTTTATATAAAAATAATGTAGTATTTGCATATAACCTACACATGTGCTTATGTGCTTGTGCTCAATCACTCAGCCGTATTCGACTCTGCAACTCCATGGACTATAGCCTGCCAGGCTTCTATGTCCATGAGTTTTCTCAGGCAAGAATACTGGAGTGGGTTGCCATTTCCTCCTCCAGGACATCTCCCTGACCCAAGGGTTGAACCCACATCTCTGGTGTCTTTTGCATTGACAGGTGGATACTTTACCACTTGAGCCACCTGGGAAGCCCAACCCATGCATACCTTCCATATACTTTAAATCACTTCTAGATTGCATATAATGCTTAATATAAATGCTATGTAAACAGTTATAAACACAATATAAATGTTATGTAAATAGTTGCTGGTGCACAGCAAATTCAAGTTTTCCTTTCTGGAACTTGCTGGAATTTTTTTTCTGAAAATTTTCTATTCTTGATCAGTTGAATTCAAGGATATGGAACCTGTACATCCAGACGTCTACCTGCAGTTGAGAGGTTCTGTGTGTACTTCATTCTTCCTCAAGTTTACCTTTTCTTGATAGAACAAAAAACTTGAAAATGTGCCCCTTAAGTTCAGCGAATTCTAGAAGCATGGGAGGTAAAAAGGAAACCAATTCCTAGAATGTGCCAGAAAGAATGATGTGAATGACATGATAACAGTGTGGGACATTTACCAACTGAAACCAGATTTCAAAGATATGCCTCAATAATATAGATAGGTACTGAGATGCCCAATTTTTGTATGGCTGAGGAAAGCTCTGGAAATTCAGTTGCCAACCTGTCACAAACTAGTACAAGTAATACATATGTCCTCCACCTGTGTTCATGTTGCAAATTTCACGATAAAAAGTTCAGGAGCAAGACAATGTAAATTCACTATGGATTTAAGTATCCTGTCCACCTTATCATTGTGCTAACTTCTCAAAGTATCCTTATTACATCTAAGTAGTATTTCTTCCCTAGAGTCAGTTATGGCCATAAGAGCACAAATGAACTTCAGTAGACAGAGAATTCATTTGTTTTGCAAAATTTTAAATTATTCTTACCTCAATATAGGAAAACAAAGTACTTGATTCATCACTGAGTTTATTCATGGTTGCTAATATTTTCCTACATCAAATTACTTGCTCCTTCACAAGACTCATCAAGCTAACCTCTTGACACTTGTTCAAGCATGATAATCATACATCCTTTCCCTATTGCCATTTTGAATGTATTTGGAGAAAACACAAAAGATGATTTGAACTGTGAAACCTATGACATATAGTCTCACCATATTCACCTGCATTCTAAAAGAAGAGTTTAATTTGTGTTTTGCTTACTCTGCTATATTTCTTGCTCATGGGACTTTTTATTGCTTTGGATCAAAATTAGGATCTTTTATGCATTTACAAATGATTTGTTGGAGAGGGTTTAAATTTGATTGCAGTAAGTACAAATGATACTTTCTCATTAGAATTTTAATAAATTTCATATTTGTTATCATCCTAATGTCTTTTACCTTTAACAGCACAAGCTGCCAGCATAAGAAGCATGTTTTACATCATGAGTTCACTGAGTAGATTGTGGTTTCATTAGTACAAGCCTTGGGTAAAACTGGAATAGGTGACATTTGGCTTTGTTATTCATAATCTCATCTTTATTTATTTTATTTTTTTATTTTTTTGCTTTCTCTGAAACTTGGTACAGCTGGTATTCCTTCTGGCCTTGAGCACCCCTGTGTGCTGTCCTTCCTTCTATCGACCCAAACTTGTTGCCTTAGGAAACGTCTGATTTCAGCTTTCATCTCTTGTATGAATTTAGGTCTACGTGTTACTCATATTGTGGAGGCAAAATTGATTGATTGGTCTCCTACTTAAAGTATTTCAGGCATCACTGAGGGTGGAAGAGGGGGCAGAGGGCCTTCTCCAGTGACCTAGGGGTAAGGTCAGCCTTGATGTCAGGAGTCAGGTAGTCCAAGGGGAAAAAAATGAAAAAGAAATCTGAGCCAACCTTATCAAATGCTAATGAGTTTGGTAGAACGGATTTTTTTTTTTCCATGGAATTTACTGTACTGAAATTGGCAGGTTCCAAGTCAGATGCTGATTTTTTTCCTGCTACAGATATTAATTTGATTCACACAAATTATTTTGCAAACCACCCAGCATTTCTATGTGTTCAAGGTGAGATTTACCATCCTATGCACCTGCCCATCACTGGGCTATATCTGTACTAAGAACACTGGTCAAAGAGGGTTTTGTACAAATCCCTGAGACAGGTGTGGCTACGTGTGTGCAACAGAGATCAGGGAGGAAAAAACTAATGGCTGAAGGAGAAAATCAAATCATCATCCTTAGGAAAATATTGATCAAATAATCTATTTTTCTTGATATAACCAACTGCTTTGCATAATTAGACTATAACTTAAAATATATATTACATGAAAAGATTACTTTGATAAATATATAAAAATCTGGATATGATCCTGTTACTTCACTGATCTGAATTTTTCGTAAACTAAGCCCAGCTTTGTGTCAGCCTCACCTCTGGACACAATTTAGTTGTACATGTTTATTTGAGGCCATGCTTCTCAAATGAGACAGAATGGCATACACTCTGAGGCAGTGGTTTATGAGATAGCCAAGACAACACAAAGTTTATGAAGTAACCAGGACACACATAAAACCCAGGGGGTTTTGATATATCTTCCCAGAGCTTCAGATAGTCCCCCATGAAAATACGAATTCACATGGCAGGCAATTTTAAAGCATCATTTATAAACATATGCAGGCAAAGTTTGGGCTAGAATTCCAAATACTAATTTTTTCTAATTTTTAAAATAAATCAAAAAATAGCAAATAAATTCTACTTTGGTAAGATTATTTCCATCCTGACCTGAATCTCACATTAAAAACTCTCATGCTATCCTTTAGGGGTATTTAGAAGCAGATATCTGAGAAGTACTTCATTAGGTACGCCAGATTATTCACAGATTCCAGAACATTCCAGTTGCTTGCCTGCCTCTGTACCTTTGCTCAGAAGTTCCTTCTGTTTGGAACCCTTGCCCCATCTCATTTCCCTTGAGAATCCTTACTAAAGCATTGGATCTGGATCAGAAGAGTTTTCTGCCATTTTTTTTTAATATTCCTTGAACAAATCCCATCCTAACTTTCTTAATGAACAAATATGATTATATTATATTATATCATAGTTATGTATTTATTTAACTTTCCTCAGACTGAGAAAATTTTGAGACAGGACTACATCTTTCTGATTCTTTAGAATTTATAGAATATCTGTGGAAATCTTATATCAGATGTTTCTTGAAATTGTAATGAACTTGCTTAATCTAATAACAATAAAATGTATACTGGTTCTAATACATGGTTCTAGGTAAGAAGGTAGGCTGGTGACTTCTATAAGCCTTCAGTTAATGTATTCAAAGGTAGCAAATATTTTGAAAACAGATCTGGGTTTGAATCCCAGCTCTGCTGGCTCTTATTAGTGTAAGTTTGGGGAATTATTTATTTAAACTTTTAGTTTCTTCATGTTCAAAATAGGGATAATAATAACTCCCTGATGGTATGGTTGTGTAGGTTTGGAAATGATTCATGCAAAATGTACAGCACCTAGTAGGTACTAAATATTGTTTCCTCCTCCAGATCTATCAATCCCTGTGTACATGATGTAATTTGCAGAGTGATAAATAAACTCCTAGCTCTATAATCACCCAATATCAATAAGTTGGAGTTTCAGAAATCATGGTCAGGAAGAGTTGAGACTAGGCAACTGGGACAAAGAGATGAAGCAAATGAAATATTTTGTCTACATTGGGAGGCAAAGCATAAGAACAAATTCAAAGCTGAAGCTCAATGAGTGAGCATCCTGGCTACAGATCCTACACAAGACAGAAGGGTTGGCTTAAAGAGCAGGTCTTTAGATGTCCTTTGAAGCATCAATAGCGGTAGGGGTCAACTTTGCTTGGACAAAGCTTTTACTGACCCCACAAGAAGGGAGAGGATCTATTAAAGCTTTTGAGACATTTAAGTAAAGTGAAAGTCGCTCAGTCATGTCTCAGTTTTGCAACCCCATGGACTGACTGTAGCCCACCAGACTCCTCTGTCCAGGGAATTTCCCAGGAAAGAATACTGGAGTAGGTTGCCATTTCCACTTGAGATATTTAAAGACTAACCAAAAAATACATACTCCTCTCTGTCCATCCATCCAGTCCTTGAGTGATTTGTGGAAATGGCCCAATTTTTAACCTGAATTATTAAATTCTGACTTAAGAGCAATTTGGCATTTGATCAGAGATTGTAGTATCCAATTTAAAGACATGACAATGCCTGCTCTGACTCAGGTGGAAAGCAGGACCTTGTTGGAATGAGAAGAACAGGTAAATTCTGAGAGAAAAGGAAGTTGGGAAACAGAAAATGAGATATTCTAATGGGATGTTATTAAATCCAAATTCTAATGGAATGTTATTCAGTGCTAGGAGAACATTCCAGTTGCTTGCCTGCCTCTGTACCTTTGCTCAGAAGTTCCTTCTGTTTGGAACCCTTGCCCCATCTCATTTCCCTTGAGAATCCTTACTAAAGCATTGGATCTGGATCAGAAGAGTTTTCTGCCATTTTTTTTTAATATTCCTTGAACAAATCCCATCCTAACTTTCTTAATGAACAAATATGATTATATTATATTATATCATAGTTATGTATTTATTTAACTTTCCTCAGACTGAGAAAATTTTGAGACAGGACTACATCTTTCTGATTCTTTAGAATTTATAGAATATCTGTGGAAATCTTATATCAGATGTTTCTTGAAATTGTAATGAACTTGCTTAATCTAATAACAATAAAATGTATACTGGTTCTAATACATGGTTCTAGGTAAGAAGGTAGGCTGGTGACTTCTGTAAGCCTTCAGTTAATGTATTCAAAGGTAGCAAATATTTTGAAAACAGATCTGGGTTTGAATCCCAGCTCTGCTGGCTCTTATTAGTGTAAGTTTGGGGAATTATTTATTTAAACTTTTAGTTTCTTCATGTTCAAAATAGGGATAATAATAACTCCCTGATGGTATGGTTGTGTAGGTTTGGAAATGATTCATGCAAAATGTACAGCACCTAGTAGGTACTAAATATTGTTTCCTCCTCCAGATCTATCAATCCCTGTGTACATGATGTAATTTGCAGAGTGATAAATAAACTCCTAGCTCTATAATCACCCAATATCAATAAGTTGGAGTTTCAGAAATCATGGTCAGGAAGAGTTGAGACTAGGCAACTGGGACAAAGAGATGAAGCAAATGAAATATTTTGTCTACATTGGGAGGCAAAGCATAAGAACAAATTCAAAGCTGAAGCTCAATGAGTGAGCATCCTGGCTACAGATCCTACACAAGACAGAAGGGTTGGCTTAAAGAGCAGGTCTTTAGATGTCCTTTGAAGCATCAATACGGTAGGGGTCAACTTTGCTTGGACAAAGCTTTTACTGACCCCACAAGAAGGGAGAGGATCTATTAAAGCTTTTGAGACATTTAAGTAAAGTGAAAGTCGCTCAGTCATGTCTCAGTTTTGCAACCCCATGGACTGACTGTAGCCCACCAGACTCCTCTGTCCAGGGAATTTCCCAGGAAAGAATACTGGAGTAGGTTGCCATTTCCACTTGAGATATTTAAAGACTAACCAAAAAATACATACTCCTCTCTGTCCATCCATCCAGTCCTTGAGTGATTTGTGGAAATGGCCCAATTTTTAACCTGAATTATTAAATTCTGACTTAAGAGCAATTTGGCATTTGATCAGAGATTGTAGTATCCAATTTAAAGACATGACAATGCCTGCTCTGACTCAGGTGGAAAGCAGGACCTTGTTGGAATGAGAAGAACAGGTAAATTCTGAGAGAAAAGGAAGTTGGGAAACAGAAAATGAGATATTCTAATGGGATGTTATTAAATCCAAATTCTAATGGAATGTTATTCAGTGCTAGGATACAGCTTGTACCTGGAGGGTCTGAAAGGAGAAGAATATGGGATCGGGCAACCACAGACAGGCACTGGGGAAATTACATTTTGTCAAAGCCCTCTCACTTCCTGCCAGCCTGTATGAGACTGGGAGGCTCTGCTTGGACCCCCATCCACCATTCACCTGGTTGAAAATGAGCAGACTAGTCCATCCACTCAGCGGAAATGGATTAAAAGAGTACACAGTGAGTTTCTGAATGATCATTCCTACATGCTATTGCCCTTTCTCTAGTCTGGCAGATAAACCCACACTGAGCCTGTGGTGTACGCCTATATCTGCACTTCTCCTCTTTGCCCTTTCATTCACATTCTCTTTTTCCTCAATCTCCCTCCATCTCCCTCCTGCTTCACAATAGTGCCTCATGGACAGCACAGCAATGTGGAGCTGTGTTTTCCAAATATCAGGGCACAAGATGGTGTGTAGAGAAACAGTTTTATTTTCAAACTTTCACCTCCCTAACTTCACACCGTGAGTTCCTCTTTATCCTTTAGCCATTTATAGTAACCCTATGGCTTTAACAGGAGGCTTACTGACATCTGATATTTCTTGAAAATACTAATATGTAAACTCCAACTGATTAATATAATTAACGTAGAGCTCATGGATACCACTTTGAGACTGCCTAAAAATATTATTATTCAACAGAACAAGGATTGTTAGCCACCAATTCTCTTAGAAGCATGTACCCACATGGCAAACCAAAGGAACTGGTGTGTTCCTTTGGTTTGAGGCAGGAATGCTTTAAGGTATCATGTTGAGCCATGAAGAACCAGTTATCCAGAAGAGCCAAGGGAAATATACAGTGTATTTGTTCAGTTCAGTACAGTTCAGGTGCTCAGTCATGTCTGACTCTTTGCAACCCCATGAACCACAGCACGCCAGGCCTCCCTGTCCATCACCAACTCCTGGACTTCACTCAAACCCATGTCCATTGAGTTGGTGATGCCATCCAGCCTTCTCATCCTCTGTCGTCCCCTTCTCCTCCCACCGTCAATCTTTCCCAGCATCAGGGTCTTTTCAAATGAGTCAACTCTTCACATCAGGTGGCCAAAGTATTGGAGCTTCGGCTTCAACATCAGTCCTTCCAGTGAACACCCAGGACTGATCTCCTTTATGATGACTGGTCGGATTTCCTTGCAGTCCAAGGGACTCTCAAGAGTCTTCTCCAACACCGCAGTTCAGAAGCATCAATTCTTCGGTGCTCAGCTTTCTTTATGGTCTAACTCTCACATCCATTCATGACCACTGGAGAAACCATAGCCTTTGTTACTGACTCCCAGACTAAAGTCAGGGAACAATTCAGTAAAGCTACTTAATGCTGTTTTAATTCGCCTGCAAAGGGCACTGGCATAACATTTGCTGTCAGACAGTAAAGAATCTGCCTGCAATGCAGGAGACCTGGGTTCAATCCCCGGGTCAGGAAGATCCTTTGGAGAAGAGAATGGCTACTCATTTCAGTATTCTTGCCTATAGAATTCCATGGACAGAGGAACTTGGTGGACTACAGTCCATGGGGTCATAGAGTTGGACATGACTGAAGTGACTAACACTTCACTTTAAGAAAATTCCAAGCATGGAAAAGCAAAATTAAATACAAAGTAATTTAATAAGATAAAATTCTTAAAGGCACATTGGCTGTAAAATTTAATAATGTTACATAGAATTTAGTCATAACCTGGCATAATTTTAAATGATCACTGACTTCTTAGCTTCCAAAAGACTTCTATGGGCTTGTCTAATTGAACTCCTTCTCTTACCCATAGATGTACCCAAGATATATAGTTTCCTAGCATTCTGCTAAACATTTGAGACCAGAGATTCTGCAGTTTTCCTTCAGTAAAACATTGTGCGGTGGCTGAGTCATTCCTTGACTTGAGTGAATAGCAGTGGGTCTGCACTGCAGAGGTTGGAACCGGTCTGCTCCCTCCCAGCCACACAAATAGCAGGAAGGAGAATGAGCTGCGAGAAGGAGAAGGCGAGGTGGGGCTAAACCTGCGGAAAAGGCTGAATTTGACTTGAGCTGCTGAAGTTTGTTACTTGGGAAAGTTAAGAACATGCGTGGCATTTATCAGGGATCACTTGATCTGATTTAAATATGTGAGCACTGCCACCCACTGTTACTATAACCCACTGTCATTGGGGGATGTGGTTCCACACCCCAGCAGCTCATGCCTGTGTTTATGATTTCGTGAAATTACTAAAAACTGCAGTTTGGATCAGTAGGGCTTTACCGAGAGCTTGAAATTCTTCCTACAAGGGGATCTTGGTTCTATTTCTGTGACTATGACCTCTGAGTGGCCCAAGACAGCCTCAGTACCGTAATGCAAGATTTCATAGTCTTTTTTTGGAGCAAAGCCTCCTCACGAAAATGAAGAACACTATTATGTATGTATATAGTACACAGAAAACTAGGCAGATAGTTCCACGAGGTGTGCAGACCTCTGGATATCAGTCCATTGGTGAATGTCTGAGTCACTTCAGGCCACTGACATTACAGAAAGCAGCAAGTGCAACTGGCCAGACTGAAGACCTCACAGTTTCTTTTTCTTTCTTTCTTTCTCTCTCTCATTTTAGAAACAGCACCACCAGGAGCAGGGACGTTCGCATATACAGTAAAAATGTACAGTATCTTCAATGCAAAGTTGGACGGGTGCCAACCCCCTCCCCCTCCCCACCCAGAAGCATCTTCATTTGAATTTAAAGGGGTGGATGAGTGACAGCAAGACTCTGTTCTCCTTCTGACAGGGCTTTGGCAGATCATTGGTTGTCATCAAACCTATTCCATTTCTTGCTCCCTGCCAGGAATTCCACCTACATGCCTGATGGCAATTAGTCCCTCGTAGGTGCTAATGAATAAAACGCAGCATGTAGACTTCAAGAGGATGAAAAAGCCTACAATCCAGATCCAGAGAGGCACTCCAAGTATCAGCTCCCCACGCCAGTCCCCCCTCAGATGTCACTCTCACCCTGGCCAGCAAGTGCTGTGCCAGGACCAGCCCACCCCTGTGCTGTGCACTTGAGCACAGGGAGTAGAGGGGAGCTGTCCATGAGGACATAACTCAGTAGAAAGCATGATTTTAGAACCTGAAGTGTTAACCTGTTTTTTGATAGCTGTCACAGACTATGATGCTACCAGTTTAAGTCTGTACTGGGGCCTGAGAACTGAATCTCCAAACCAAAAACCCTTTAGAAGAAGCATTAAAGATCTGATCAGAAAGCAC
>SJYC01146527.1:0-27959 GCA_006408675.1 Madoqua kirkii | reverse complement strand
AAAAAAAAAAAAATCTTCCCAGGTGAATCTGATCTTCAGGCCAGATTCCATACTCCAGGATTAGATGTATCCCATTTAACTGGAAAACTCCAAGATTAAGTATTGATTGGAAGATTCTCAAAAATTATGCTCACTTTTCATCTGTACTTTTACTATGTTTTGTGTTTAAAACGAGCAAGCAATTCTCTTTTGTAATGTAACCACCTCTCAGATATAAATCGATGTTCAAAAAGTTATTTTAGTGGAAGTTGTAGCTGATTTTTAATTTTTAATACTTTCATTAGAATTTCCAAATTTTATGTCTTTACTAAAAACTGAACACGGATATTTTTAATAATAAAAACTCAACAAATGTTATTTTTAAAGACCTTTTTGCATCCCAAGAAAAGCTGATCTGTTCACAGAGAAAATTATGTTTTAGTACTGTTACTGCTGCTGCTGCTAAGTCTCCTGTCGTGTCCAACTCTGTGTGATCCCATAGATGGCAGCCCATGAGGCTCCCCCATCCCTGGGATTCTCTAGGCAAGAACACTGGAGTGGGTTGCCATTTTTTTTTAAAATCCTATGTGTTTTAACCTATGCAGCTAAATTATATTTACTTAGAAAAGGGGATTATAAATGTCACCAGACTGTCATTTAGCTAATCCAGAGGAATTTCAGGAAAAAAGTTAAGGATCCCTGATACACCAAAGACCAGTTTGTTATTCATATTTTACATGTACATAAACATTGTCTTCCTAGGATCTCAAAACACATTATGAGACTATTGCAGCTAAAGACTTGGAGTAACACAGTCTTGCCATTTGGTCTCCTCTGATAGTAGCAAACCAAAGAAAGTGACAAAAAAGGGCATTTTTATTCTAGTTTTCACGGGCTCCCAAAGTCAAGATAGTTTGAATGGGATTCCCTGGTGCATTTGAACTCCATCATGTTTATCAGAGAGAGAACTTAATCCAAACCCTTTGAGGTTTGTTCTTCTCCAGTCAATATCTATTACAGCCAAACAATCATGGTTCTAAAGTATAACAGTGAAGCGAGGAAGAAAAGAGAGATTTGTCTTTCCGATAGCGAAATGGGCAGGTGCAGTTGAAACTGAAAGGCCATAATTAGAACATTGTTCAGCAGAGGCATGGTAGAGGTTCATGCAAGACTGCACAAATCCTCCACTACCCCACACAGCCAAATTCAAGGTTTTGGCAGGAAAGGAAGCCAAAAGTGCACTGCCATTCAAGAAACTGAGTCCTGAGGTCTGAATTTTAGGACCCTAGAGGCACACAGGGAAGAAATTCTACACTGCTGGGCCTGCAAAATCGGTTTGTTTAAATCTATACATTTTGAACCGCAAAAGGAAGGAAAGGAAAACAAACATGTTTAATTGAACATGTGGCAGGATTTATGAAGTAGTCCTTAGATAGTATATTCTTTAAAGCTCTAATGAAATAAATATTATTTCTATCCTTATAGATGAGAAATTAGGCCTAGTTATATAACTTGTCCATGTCAGATTCAAATATATTTTATGTTTGCTGGCTGAATTATACTATGGACATTGACTACATCTATGTATGATCATATTAGAACATGCAGACTGAGAAAAGTGTTGAAAACAGCACTGGAAAATTCCTGGCACATCCTTTCAACCCACACCTGAGGCAGACCTCATGAATCAACAACTGTGTTTGTTTGTTTGTTTGTTTGTTTTCCTTTCCAACCCAGAAACCTGCCCAGTGAAATATTCAAGGAAATCACTAGAGACCAACTGGAGTTAGCACATAAGTAACACCTACCACCAGGGCTGCCAGAAGCAGTGGGCAGGGTGAAATCCTCAGCTGATGGAGCCCCTGATCTCTAGCCTTGTCCCCAGGCTCCATGGAGGGGCAGTCCTATACAAATACGTACACTCCTAGAAAGATCACCAAATTATTGAGAAGATATCATCCTCTGATATTAGTTTATTAAGTTAGCTGTTCCATAGAATCATTTACAGGCTCTAGATTCAAAGGAAATAGATTGCTTTAACACAAAGAATTTAGTCTCTGTGGAAGAAATGAGTTACTCCTTGATTAGAGGTTAAGGCAGTTTTCTTTCTTTCCTTTTATTTTATTATTATTATTTTTTTCATTTGGTAGAGCTTTCCCACATCCCTCGTGGGTAGCTGCCTTCTCTGCATATGCATAAACCAGCTGTCCTTCATGATGACACAGGCCCCCACAGTGTCATGGGCTAAGACTGGTGGGAGTTGGCTGAGAACCTTGAACAGCGATGGTGGGTGGGGGCTACTAGTAGCTATGGGCCGGATTGTTCATTGCTAGGGTTCAAAGCCAGAAGGCCAAGACTTTTGACCTGGACCACCATCTTTCAGGCTACAGGCCAAGGATTGCTGAGGCCTAATATAGGCAGGGAGTCAATCAGGAGAACTTAAGAGGGAAAAAAAAAAAAAAAAAACTCTGCCTTTGCTTAGTTCTCCAGATTGGCTCTCCAGATGGCCCTCTTTTCTCTGGTAAATTATGCAACAAGCTGCTTCAGCCGAGTTTTGCAGACCTGGATGATCTTGAACTGATTTCAACAAACGGGCGGACTTGTGGGGTTGCAGGGCCTTCTCCTAGTCCTTTCATCTGAGGAAGAACACTGGGGAAAGAAAACCAAACAGTTTCTGGTACAAGTCACAGAAACAGAGCAATACATATACAGAGGGACCACTGCTTTTTGTCCGCCTTCTTAAAAGAAATGATTTTGAAGAAGTGAAAAGGCTGTTTCATTAAGAAAGGTTAGAGTTCATCATGATTAGTCCACAAAGAGGAACTTGGCCTTGCAGCTTCTCACTAGTTAAATGCCAGATTGTTCCCTAATATTGCAGGAATGGAAAAGGTAGAAAGGTTGCTTCACAGCATAAACAGGTATGAGGTCTCACTCTCTGCTGTTATTAACAAGTCCTGGAACCAAAATCAATAGTGCATGCAAATGAGCCTCTGATTATTTGTCTGATTTGCAGAACGTCTCCTCCCACTGTACCCTCCTGGTTGAGGCAGAATGGATTAGCTCATCAAGCCCTGGGACTGCTCCTACCCCTGAGGAAGATGAGATGGGGGGAGGGCAGTGGGTGGCAGGGCCATTCTGTGCCTTTCCACCCTCAGAAGCAAGATCACAGCCCTGACACAGCCTCTTCCTTCCCCTGCTTTGGAAAGTAGAGGCACTGGGACCAGATTTTCCACCAAGCAGGGAGGAAGGCAGAGCGAGAACAGGAGGCAGAGTCAATAGGCCAGGTGGCGTGGGGAACTGATGGGTAGGTGGTGACTGAGCTCAAGCTACAAAGGGAAGAGTTTTAGGAAAGGGGAACAACCCACTAAGAAGACCAACTTGGGAACTGATATGAAAGAGGAAACAAACAGAAGACTCTGTGACCAAAAAAAAAAAAAGAAAGAAATGAAATGATGAATGTGTGTAAAAGCCAAACTTCATCCCTATCATCCCTTCAAGGCTGGTGAAGCACCTTTCTGACCTTGCACTCGGTGTTGGACATGGTCTTACTCCAAGTCTGTTACATAGGTGAGATCTTTAAAGAGAACTGAAATATGATGTGATAAAGTGCCTAAGGAGAAACATCAAGTGCTAAGGATACAGAGGGAGGAGTGACTCGGCAGGTGAAGGAAGTTCAGCAGTAGAGGAGCTCCTTGTCCTGCCTCATGAAATTGACCAGGGTGTCTCCAGTAACAAGGAGAAGAGAACACTCTCGGCAAAGGGAGTGACGAGGCAATGGCATGGATTGAAGGGCTGGAAGGCCTCACTGGTGTGTGAAACAGTGGTATTTCTGAGACAGAGTTACTGCCTGAGAACAGGCTGTGGGAGCCGGAAGTGGTCATCCAAGAATAAGGAAGCAGGCTCATAGCAGCCTTACATGTCATTCTGAGAACGGTGGATTTTCCTTTCATATTGCAGCACATTTGGGAGAGTTGGAAATATAAACTGGTAAGCTTACTTAATAGAGAGTAGGAGAAGATAGGCAGAGAAAGGATTAGTGAGTGTTTAAGTTCTGGTTCCCCAAACCAGTTTTTTTTTAGTTTACCTTCAAGCACACAGCCAATAAATATCTTCTAGAGTGGGACTTGATCCATTCAGTTCAGTTCAGTTGCTCAGTTGTGTCAGACTCTTTGCGACCCCATGAATCGCAGCACGCCAGGCCTCCCTGTTCATCACCAACTCCTGGAGTTCACTCAGACTCATGTTCATCGAGTCAGTGATGCCATCCAGCCATCTCATCCTCAGTCGTCCCCTTCTCTTCCTGCCTCCAATCCCTCTCAGCATCAGAGTCTTTTCCAACGAGTCAACTCTTCACATGAGGTGGCCAAAGTACTGGAGTTTCAGCTTTATCACCATTCCTTCCAAAGAAATTCCAGGGTTGATCTCCTTCAGAATGGACTGGTTGGATCTCTTTGCAGTCCAAGGGATTCTCAAGTCTTCTCCAACATCACAGTTCAAAAGCATCAATTCTTCAGTGCTCAGCCTTCTTCACAATCCAACTCTCACATCCATACATCTATACATGACCACATACTGACTCTAAATATAAATCACAGCTTATTTTGTTATTAGTTATGCTTCAGAGAAAGGCCACTATAACCAAAGGGTGAAGACAATGCTAATGTGAATAATCGGTGGTGATGGTGTTGAGTCACTAAGTTGTGTCCAACTCTTATAGACCTAATGAACTGTAGTCCACCAGGCTCCTCTGCCCATGGGATTTTCCATTCAAGAATACTGGAGTAGATTGTCATTTCCTTCTCCAGGGGATCCTCCTGACTCAGGGAGAGAACCCAAGTCTCCTGCACTGATAGGCACTTTAAGGCAGATTCTTTACCACTGAGCCACCAGGGGAGCTCCAGTGTGGATAATTACTATTCATATATTCAAACACAAACTCTAAGAACACATTCTACAGGTCATGCACTGTGCCTGGCACTGGTTAAATAATGAAGAACACTACAATCCTGTTTTTTGACTTCTTGAAACTTTTATTGAAAAGGGAAAAAGAGTAAATATGTAAGTAAATACATAATTGTAAATCAGGATATATCAGAGGAAGGCAAAGACCAGAAAACCAAAAGAGAAAATAACAGGATAGAGGGAGAGGACCAGTTTTACATGATATGTGAGTAGGAGTTTCATAAAAAGGGTAAGGTTGTAGGAGGTGGAGGGAGAAGGGTGTGTGATGGAAACGAGTGAGATGATGTTGGAGAAATAGTGAGAACCAAAGTAGGCATGGACTTGTAGGCAGCTTAAGGAGATAGTCTATTATTCTCCATGGAATTGAAAACCATTAAAGGAGATACTAAGTTTTTTAAAGAACATTCTGACAACTGTGTAAATGGATCAGAGGAAGAAAAGATTAGAGGTGGAGAATAGTTAGAGGGGCAGTGGTCTAGGGAAGAGATAATGATAGCTTAGAAAATAGTTGTTCTTGAAGAAGAAAAAAGTGGATGAGTATGAGCATTTCTGAGGCCCAATTAGAAAAGGCAGCTAGTAAGCATTCTATTTAGAATAGAGGAAATCTAAAAGAAATATAATCTCTGGAGTTGCTCTTCAGACAATGGAAGAGCTAAACCAATAGAGAAGAGTGAAACATTCTTGAACTTAAACAACAGATACTTTCATCCTTCTCAGCTGGAGGAACTAGGAAGGAAAATGGTACCACTGGAGCTCCTGGGCTAGAGTTACCTGCTTGAAAGCTGGAGCCATTGCACAGATGCCACCTATCTTGGGGTGGAGAAAGAAATACTCTTTTCTCCCTTTTACTCCTGTTCTCCATGATCCTGTCAGTGTCCTTCATTTAAGGAACACAGAAGCCATCTGCCATGGGGATCTGTAAACATAATTTTCAGGGATAAATCCCCTTTGTTATAGAATAGAGAAGACAAAAGATAAAAAGTGACTCTGCAGAAAAATAAGCTCAGGAATGGTATAATATACTATTTTTATATTAAGGTAAAATTGACATGACTTAGTGAAGAATAACGAGTATTGGAGAAGACTCTTGAGAGTCCATTGGATGGCAAGGAGATCAAACCAGTCAATCCTAAAGGAAATCAATCCTGAATATTAATTGGAAGGACTGATGCTGAAGGTGAAGCTCCAATACTTTGGCCACCATGATATGAAGAACTGACTCATTGGAAAATACCCCAATTCTGGAAAAGATTGAGGACAGGAGGAGAAGGGGGTGACAGAGGATGAGATAGTTTGATGGCATCACTAACTCAGTGGACATGAGTTTGAGCAAATTCAGGGAGATAATAAAGGACAAGGAAGCCTGACATGCTGCAGTTCATGGGGTTACAAAGAGTTAAACATGACTTAGTGACTTAACAATAGCAATAACAAAGAGTAGGGAGATGAGCAGGGAAATAAATGTTAAGAATGATCAGTAGGTTTTTGGCATGAGCAACTGGTACCATGTGCAGGATGAGGTAGATGTATACAAATGTAGATTTGGTGAGGAAGAGAATAAAAAATTCACTTTAGAAGGGATCAAGTGTAAGATACCCATTAGATGTATAATCAAGAAGCCATCTAAATCAGAAAGTTGAATTTATATATCTGAGCAAAAGAGAAGAAACCAGAGTTTTTGGTTTGGAAGTTGTTAACATTTAGGTTGTATTTATAGCTATGAAAATCAATAGGTCACCAAGGAAGAGAATTTAAAATGAAAAGATGGCTTGGACTAACCTCTATGAAGTCCATCATTTGGAGGACAGAGAAAAGAGGAGGACTAGAAAAGGAGATGGAGAGGCCCATCTTACCAAAACAAATAAGAAAAATCCTCCCACTCTTGACACCATTGACTTTTCTGAGCCCTTTTATTAGCAGAACTTCTTTGTTCTCTTGTCTGTACTCACTGCCTCCTATCCCTATACTCACATTCTATCCTGAGCTCTCTCTGCCCAGGCCCTGACCCCTAGGATCTCCACCACAACTGAGTATGTCAAAATCCTTAATCACTTTTACATTTCTTAAGATGAGTCAATCCTCAGTTGACATTACTTGACCTACCAGTTGGTTGACCACTTCAATTATGAAAATGAAAGACGTACTGCTAATAATTATGCTAAAACAACAGGTGTGATAGAAGACAGTGCTGGGAAAACCATGACCTGTAGCCATCCTCCCATTCAGCCACAGTAGACACAAGTTTTCACCCCCAGCTTGATGGGTGCATCCTCTTTGGCTTTCAATGCCCCACATCTAGTTTTCTTCCTGCCGCACTGTCAGTGCTCAGTGTCCCACATTGTTTCTTTCATCAATCAGACCACTTCACTTTGGAGTGCCCCAGGGCTCAGACTCATTTTCTTCTCCATCAAAACCCATTTTCTTGGTGATCTCATCCAATACTATCACTTTCAAATCCACCTGTGTACCCAGCTTCTCTCAAATATACCTCTCTAGTTTGAAAATCTCTCTAAACACAAATATTCAGTTACATTGGTAAACCATCCTACAACTAAAGCTCTGAATATCCTCTCCAAACTTGTTTTGTAATCTTTCCCATTTCAGTTAATACAACCCAATCCTGCTTTTGTACAGTTCAAAAAGCTTGGAGTCATCCTTAACTTCTTTTTCTCTCTCTCTTTTCCACAGCCACATCTAACCTCTCAAGAAAATAACAGCATCTGTACCTCTAGGTATTTTCAGAAATCCAGATGCCTCTTAGCACAACTGCAATGATCACCCTGGTTCAAAGACTGAATGATATCCACCTCCTTGCTTCTATCCTTGTCCCCAGGTACTCTTTTTAATTCAAAATCCAGAGTGATTCTGTCAAACAAGTTGAATCTTGTCAATTTGCTCAAACTTATCCAGATTTCTATCTCAGAATACAAAGCCAAACTCCTAACAAAAAGTCTACCAAGTCCCTAAGCAATGTTTCTTCTCACCAGCTAGTCTTCATCCCCAATTTTACCTTCTCGGCCTTCTCCTCTTTCAGTTCATTCAGTCACTCAGTCATGTCCAATTCTTTGTGACCCCATAGACTGCAGCACGCCAGGCTTCCCTGTCCATCACCAACTCCCAGAACTTGCTCAAACTTATGTCCAAAGTCGATGATGCCATTCATTCATCTCATCCTCTGTCATCCCCTTCTCTATCTTTAATCTTTCCCAGAATCAGAGTTTTTTCTAATGAGTCAATTCTTTGCATAAGGTGGCTAAAGTATTAGAGCTTCAGCTTCAGCTTCTTCTCTTTGCTGTTCCTCAAACAAGTGGAATGCTCCTGACATTGGGCATCTGCTCTGGCTATTCTCTTGGCTTGAACAGGTCTTCCACCATTCACTCATGTGGCCCCTCTTCAACTTTTTGGCTCAGATGTCACCTCAGTGAGGTCTTCCCTAATCTCCTTTCTCAAAGTTGAACCCTTTAATACCTCTTCCTAGTTTTTTTCTTCTTTACATTTATCCTTATCTAATATACTGCATATTTTTGTGTCTATTTTATCACTTGCCTCCCCACACTGAAATACAAGCTCTATGAGGTTGGAGTGCTTTGCCGGTTTTGTTTACAACTATATCCCAGCTCTTGGAATATAATGTACAGTATAGACTCAATAAATATTTGTTATATAATGATGAGTAAGAAGGGTGGGTGATAGAAGAAAAAAGAAAGCAGATTGTGTTACAAAAACCAAGAGAAGGAAGTGTTTCACAAAGAAAAGAGGGATCAGTGGCATCCAGTGCTGCCAAGACATCTCTTGACATGAAATTTGACATCATGCAGGTCTCCAGTAGTATCAGCACGAGAAATTTCAGTGAAAATGTGGAGGAATACAGGCTGGAGGGAGGTGTAGGTCAGTGGTAGGGCAGGTTGAGTGGGAGATGGTGAAGGGGATATAGCTGAGAAGCCTGGCAGTGACAGAGGGTGTAGAGGGCTGAAGGTGAGACAAAGCAATGCCATCATCAAAACCCAATTAGCCAAGCTCTGAAACAAAGAACTTTCTTTGATGCTTGAGCTATCCAATCAAAACTGAAGTTCTAATGACTGAATCTCAATTCAATTTCATTTCAGAATTATTAGAAATTTCTAACAAATATTAGAAAGTTGCTACACTTCCTATCTGTTGTCATAGTTCCAACTATTTATGACACTATTTCACTAATCTGTTCACTTATGTTTGCAACCTGAGTTTAACTCAGCTTTCGGAACCTCATGCCCTTCCTGTTCTTCATTCCCTAGTCCTGCAAATAGGACCACTCTTTAGATCATGAGGCTCATCTATTGATGGTGTGATCACTGACCTAGAGCCAGACATCCTGAAATGTGAAGTCAAGTGGGCCGTAGGAAGCATCACTACGAACAAAGCTAGTGGAGGTGATGGAATTCCAGTTGAGCTCTTTCAAATCCTAAAAATGATGCTGTGAAAGTGCTGCACTCAATATGCCAGCAAATTTGGAAAACTCAGCAATGCCCACAGGACTGGAAAAGGTCAGTTTTCGTTCCAATACCAAAGAAAGGCAATGCCAAAGAATGCTCAAACCACTGCACAATTGCACTCATCTCACATGCTGGTAAAATAATGCTCAAAATTCTCCAAGCCAGGCTTCAGCAATACGTGAACAGTGAACTCCCTGATGTTCAAGCTGGTTTTAGAAAAGGCAGAGGAACCAGAGATCAAATTGCCAACATCTGCTGGATCACTGAAAAAGCAAGAGAGTTCCAGAAAAGCATCTATTTCTGCTTTATTGACTATGTAAAAGCCTTTGACTGTGTGGATCACAATAAACTGTGGAAAATTCTGAAAGAGATGGGAATACCAGATCACCTAACCTGCCTCTTGAGAAACCTAAATGCAGGTCAGGAAGCAATAGTTAGAACTGAACATGGAACAACAGACTGATTCCAAATAGGAAAAGGAGTATGTCAAGGCTGTATCTTGTCACCCTGCTTATTTAACTTATACGCAGAGTACATCATGAGAAACGCTGGGCTGGAAGAAACACAAGCTGGAATCAAGATTTCCAGGAGACATATCAGTAACCTCAGATATGCAGATGACACCACCCTTATGGCAGAAAGTGAAGAGAAACTCAAAAACCTCTTGATGAAAGTGAAAGAGGAGAGTGAAAAAGTTGGCTTAAAGCTCAACATTGAGAAAACAAAGATCATGGTATCTGGTCCCATCACATATTGGCAAATAGATGGGGAAACAGTGGAAACAGTGTGAGGCTTTATTTGGGGGGGCTCCAAAATCACTGCAGATGGTGATTGCAGCCATGAAATTAAAAGATGCTTACCCCTTGGAAGGAAAGTTATGACCAACCTAGACAGCATATTCAAAAGCAGAGACATTACTTTGCCAACAAAGGTCCATCTAGTCAAGGCTATGGTTTTTCCTGTGGTCATGTATGGATGTGAGAGTTGGACTGTGAAGAAGGCTGAGCACCGAAGTATTGATACTTTTGAACTCTGGTGTTGGAGAAGACTCCTGAGAGCCCCTTGAACTGCAAGGAGATCCAACCAGTCCATTCTGAAGGAGATCAACCGTGGGATTTCTTTGGAAGGAATGATGCTAAAGCTGAAACTCCATTACTTTGGGCACCTCAGGTGAAGAGTTGACTCATTGGAAAAGACTCTGATGCTGGAAGGGATTGGAGACAGGAGGAGAAGGGGACGACTGAGTATGAGATGGCTGGATGGCATCATTGACTTGATGGACATGAGTTTGAGTGAACTCTGGGAGTTGGTGATGGACATGGAGGCCTGGCATGCTGCAGTTCATGGGGTCACAAAGAGTCGGACACGACTGAGCAACTGAACTGAATGCCTTTGCCATTGCAATTCCCAGTGCTGCAAATCTTCCCCTTTTCCATTCTCTTCCAGAAGGACTCCTGTTCATATGTCAAAGTTTATTTAACCTTGAAAATATATTGACCCAGATAAAAGTTTCTATAAAAGCACCAGCATTTAGCATCATCTTGTACTTAGATACATGTTGGTACAGGTCACAGCATGTTGTAAAACCACATTTCCATTTTGTAAAATTCATTAAAAAAAAAAAAGTCTTTAGAACTCTTTAACAGCATCTTTGGCTTCTATCCCAATGAGGTATATAGTTCTCCGAACTGGTGGTTGCTGGTGGGGAAGGACTGGGGGAAAAGGTTAGTTAAGGAGTTGAAGATCAACATGTACACACTGCTGTGTTTATAATGGATAACCAACAGGACCTACTGTATAGCACAGGGAACTCTGCTCAATGTTATATGGCAGTTTGAATGGGAGGGGAGCTTAGGGGAGAATGGATACTTGTATATGTATGGCTGAGTCCCTTCGCTGTCCACCTGAAACTAGCTCAACATTGTTAATCAGCTATGCCTGTGTGCTAAGTCGCTTCAGGCGTGTCTAACCCTTTGTGATTTCATGGACTGTAACTCGCCAAGCTTCTCTGTCCATGGAATTCTTTAGGCAAGAATACTGGAGGATATCTTCCCAACCCAGAGATCTAACGCAGGTCTCCTGAATTACAGATGGTTTTTTTTTTTTTTTTTTTACCATCTGAGCCACCAGGGAAACCGACTTCAATATAAAATAAAAAGTTAAAAAACAAACAAACAGTAGTTCTCAACTAGGGGTGATTTTGTCATCCAGGAGACATTTGCCAATATCTACAGACATATCTGATTGTTTCGCCTGGGGAAGGGAATGCCACTGGCATCTCACGAGTAGAGGCTAAAGATGCTGCCATGTTATGTTGTGTTGAAGTAATTTATTCTAAAGAGAGTTTTGAGAAGCCTGGAATGAGCACGGTATACAGACAGCTTCCATCTAATGCAGAGGAGGGAAAAAGATGGAGTCGGATGCATGAGACCAGCTGACTGGGGCATGAAGTGGCCCCTGGTGGGCTCTGCCAAGCCTAGTACTCCACAGAGCTCAACTGAAAATTCCAAACAGAGTGAATAGAAGAGGGGAGTATGATTCATTTAGATTCGTGTGGTAATCCTGAATCTACCACTTCCTAGTTTCATGAAGTTGACTAATCTATTTAATCTCACCAAGTCTTAGTTTTCTCCTATAAAAAAGAATGACAATGATCACTTCTTGGTGTCACTGTGGGGTTAAATAAAATTTTGTAAAACTAAATTAGAGCCTGGAACATGGTGCTTAAAATTTGTTAATTTGTTTTAAAATGAACTTTTTTGCATCCTAAAGAATACCACAGTTAGCCCCAGAAGTACTGACTGAAAGATCATTGAAGGTTGAAGTTTATGATTATAAATTTTACTTTTAACATTTAAACTATTAGGAAAGTTTAATATTATTTTTAAAAGGCAGTATTATTTTTAAAAGGAAGACATTTCAAAATCTAGTATTTGTAAGACTGGATTTACCTGGTGGCTCAGACGATTAAGAATCTGCCTGCAATGAAACAGACCTGGATAGCACTACCATTTACCAAAACAACTGACCGATTTTTAAAATGATTGATTGTATATTTCTACAAAGTGTAGGAGTATGAGTTATTATGCCCTGTAGACACATAAGTGTGAATGTAAAGTCTATTGTAAGAGTGAGACGTCTATTGTTTCATTTGCCTAGGCTACTATGCACCCTTCTGCTGGGAAATCTTTCTTCCACTTTAACTTTGGGGTGTAAACAGGAGGGTCCCTTGGTTTATAAATCCTTCTCCCTTGCCCACTGTTTACTGTTGCAGGAGAAAGCATATAGTCCTAGCTGGAATAATATTCTCGTCACCCTCAGCTTTTCTGCATAGGTATGGACTCCCAATCCATATCATACCAATAAAGCCCTCTCCTGGAACTTTTGAGCATGAGATAAGAGAGAGAAAAAGCAAGTTTTAACTCTCTGATGTTGAAATTGGAACATATAAATCAGTGGGTGGATTGCCTTCAATCTGAGAAAAAGAAATAGAAAGCATGTGTGTCCACCATGCTGGGGGTCTGGGCAGTGATAGCGACACTTCCTCATCCCAAGTGTAGTACATATGAAGCCTGGTTCTGAAGCCAACTGAATCCTCTGCTTTTCCTCCTGTGTGGGTGTGAGTCAAGGAATTCTTGCTTTGACCTAAACTAGTTCTATTTGGATTTTTATCACTCAAAATCATGGTTTGTTTCAGTTCAGTCACTCAGTAGTGTCTGACTCTTTGTGACCCCATGAATTGCAGCACACCAGGCCTCCCTGTCCAACACCATCTCCTGGAGTTCACTCAGACTCACATCCATCGAGTCCGTGATGCCATCCAGCCATCTCATCCTCTGTCAGCCCCTTCTCCTCCTGCCCCCAATCCCTCCCAGCATCAGAGTTTTTTCCAATGAGTCAACTCGTCTCATGAGGTGGCCAAAGCACTGGAGTTTCAGCTTTAGCATCATTCCTTCCAAAGAAATCCCACGGTTGATCTCCCTCAGAATGGACTGGTTGGATCTCCTCGCAATCCAAAGGACTCTCAGGAGTCTTCTCCAGCACCACAGTTCAAAAGCATCAATTCTTCGGCTCTCAGCCTTCTTCACAGTCCAACTCTCACATCCATAAATGACCACAGGAAAAACCACAGCCTTTACACGGACCTTAGTCTTGCCTTGAGAACCCCATGAACAGTATGAAAAACCATGGTAGTTGCTACTAATTCAAGTGAGTTATACTTAGTTAAAAAAAAAAAAAGATAATAATTCTGTCTCTGCAAGTATCTAACTGAAAGCTATCATGATGAGAGCTAAAAGAATAAAAAGTTTCTTCAGATAAACTAGTGTATAAGTTCCAAGTTAGCTGTGGAAAGTTTAAAAAGGCAAATAGATTAATCTATGTGAGCCTTAGGTCCACTCAGGAAATAGAAGCCATCCCAATTATTTTAATGGAGACGTTCCAGTATACAGTGTTGTTAGTTACGTGTGGAAGAACTAGAAGGGTAAAAAAATTCTAAGGTATCACGAAGGTGGCCACTGCAGCAAAGAGCCACCACCCACAACCACGGGGGAAGCAAGGAAAGAGGAGGGGACTGCTAACACTTTCAAGGTCAGAGGAGCAGTCTAGCTAGAGCCAGGAGCCAGCCCTACGAGAGGGCGTCACAAGTGCTGGTGCCTCTGAGGGGGCTTCCTGAGACCCATTCTGTCAGTGCAGGAAAAACTGCCAACTAGATTCAGCTGCTATAAAGAAAGCTGAGCACCGAAGAATTGATGCTTTTGAACTGTGGTGTTGGAGAAGACTCTTGAGAATGCAAGGAGATCCAACCAGTCCATCCTAAAGGAGATCAGTCCTGGCTGTTCATTGGAAGGACTGATGTGGAAGTTGAAACTCCAATACTTTGGCCACCTGATGCGAAGAGCTGACTCATTTGAAAAGACCCTGATGCTCGGAAAGATTGAGAGCGGGAGGAGAAGGGGACGACAGAGGATGAGATTGTTGGATGGCATCACCGACTCAATGGACATGAGTTTGGGTAAACTCAGGGAGTTGGTGATGGACGGGGAGGCCTGGCGTGCTGCTGTTCGTGGGGTCACAGAGAGTCGGATGTGACTAAGCGACTGAACTGAACTGAACTGAGATTCAGCTGTTGCTTGAGTGCACTGTACTGCTGGAGGGAAGAAGCCCTGCTCCAGTGACACTCACAGACAGGGAAAAACAAGCCCACCAGACTTGCGGTCCTGCTCTAGCTTCCTCTATCAGCAAGGCCTCCTAGGGAACCCGCTGATGGACAGAAATGCAATTTCAGGGTCCCAGGCCCTGAACATAAAGCTGACAACAAAAGATGGATTTGAATCTGAGAGACAACAGATTAATAATTTGCTAATAATAATAGCTGGCTCCCTGGGGAAGGGAATGGCAACCTACCTCAGTGTTCTTGCTTGGCGAATTCCATGGACAGAGGAGCCTGGTGGGCTACACACAGTCCATGCAGTTGCAAAGGCAGACACAACTGAGTGACACATTCTCACTTTTCAGTTATTGACCAATAATGATAATGATGATGAAATAATAATTTCAATATAAAAATAATAAAATATATGTCAGCAGGATATGAGGCATATTACTGACATCTGTCTAGAACATTTCCTAAAAGGAGTAATTGTTTAATAAAAATCATGTCCCTTTCCAGTGAACCTCATGAGGCTGCTGGAGGCAATATTAGAGGTGCCAAGGTCTTGCTCCTCCCTTGTCTCCATTAGATCAATGTGATGCTAGCAGATCCACTTCCCTAACTCTAGCTGTGTAATTATTCACTTCCAGTCTATTCCCTGCAATTCAGATTTGCCTTTCTCTTTCATCATTTGCCTTCATAGAATGTCTTTTTCAGCTGTTGTCTACCTTTAAACCCAACACATATTCTTTTCCCTTTGGGAACATTTTCCAACCTAAAGTGATTTTTCTGCCCTCTAGTTCCTAGTATGTTTTCTATGTTTTTCCTTTTTTTTCCAGGTAATGGTGATATGCCCTGTAATGTGGCTGGGATCCATAGCCAAGTTCAGATCTCTCTGAACTAGAGAAAAAAAAATTGGAAGGGAATATGAAGGAATTGATGGGGAAATTTGTGACCTGGGCAGAAGCCCTATGCAGTCTGCATCTCGTGGTGGGACTAGGAAGTAAAGCTGAAGCAGTCCACTCTCACTAGTACCGAGAGCCTGTTTATCCCCAGACTCTTGAACCCTAAGCTCCAGATATTAATAAGCTATCTCCAGCTCCTAACTGTTCAGGAGGAAGGATCTAAGGCTATCCTGGCAATTTAAGTTTGCTTTAATTCCAGCACTGGGCATGTTTAAGCCTGTGCTTGAGTATTATGGGCTTCTGGAGCTGGGCTAAATTTGACATTGCTTAGACTAGACCCTCAGGGCTTCCCTCATAGCTCAATTGGTAAAGAATCTGCCTGCAATGCAGGAGACCCAGGTTCAGTTCCCATGTAGGGAAGATCCCCTGGAGAAGGAAATGGCAACCCACTCCAGTATTCTTGCCTGGAGAAGTCTATGGACAGAGGAACCTGTCAGGCTACTGTCCATAGGGTTGCAACGAACTGCAGACGACTAAGTGACTAAACCACCGCAGGTAGACTAGACAATGCTGGGTACCTTCATGGGTCTTAACCTAGCTCTTTAATCAGTGACTATGTGCAAAGGAATTCATTGTTTCCCTTGAAGATCTACCTTCCCTATGGATTGAGAAGACTTTTCTAAGCTTTTACCAGCTGTGTTCCAGGGTTGAAATTAAATTTGGTCTGGATAAAATCTGAGATATTATCTCATTTATATGGAATCCCCCTAATTGA
This sequence comes from Madoqua kirkii, assembly GCA_006408675.1. Taxonomy (NCBI): domain Eukaryota; kingdom Metazoa; phylum Chordata; class Mammalia; order Artiodactyla; family Bovidae; genus Madoqua; species Madoqua kirkii. The sequence continues at coordinate 11,714 of SJYC01146527.1, read as the reverse complement.
CTATGGACCAAACCATCATTACCAAAGACCATTCTACTCATGGTAGAATCTAGAAGCTATATAGAGGGACCATAATCTCTACACATGAACATTGCATTCTTCCTGAATAAACTCTTCTTATGGAAACATTTCTTGTGACAGGTGATAACAATCTTCCCCAATTACTTGTAAAAGTTGACAGTACAAATTTCTTTTTAAGATACTCTATTAAGTACATCTCAACCAATGTTTACTGTCAAGCCAGGAATTTATGCCAGACAGGTAGAATCATTTTCCTTTATAGACCTATTATTAGCATCAGATAGACAAGCAGGCTGCTAAAAGAGTTTTCATTAGCATTTGCACATTACCAAGAGACAAATATTTTATCTCCCATTCCCTCCATATATTCAATATAATCCCAGTGAAAAATATAACTATTATTTTTTAAGCCACGTACCAGAGCCTATGTTAAGTGATTTATGCTTGTATTTGACACTGAGATCAAATACTTAAATAATTTGAAATCCATGATCTTCAATAATTTTCAGGCCATGTACTTTATGTCAAGTATGTTCATGGTTTATCGGTTTTGCTAGAAATACTTATTGAACCCAATGATTTCCTCATATTTTCTTAGTTTCTCCTTTCTAGGCAAGCAGTGAGTAGTGAAATGAGGAAAGATGGCTTCAAAACACACAAAACCTGTTTCTTGTGTAGATACAGCTTAAAGAATATAAACAGATGGGTTTCTCCCACAAGGACAGGTCATCATACCATCAGGGGAAAATGAGTTGGCTGCTGCTGAGTTAAGAAGCAATGAAGTCATTGCTATGCACATAATTAAAATGTGATATTTCAAGAGGAGTGAATCCAAGAAGGAAAAAAAAGTAAAATTGCAGATAATGCATACTGTGGTTGTGGCTTTGAATTAATATGTGCCCGGGTACAGAAGAAGCAATGCAAACAAACGTCAGCCATTAAAAATAGGTACATTTAACTTGTAACCTTTCCCACCCCACCTTCCTCGACACACACCTTTAAGGCTACTATTATTTAGTTTTACTAAGCTCCTTTGATGTAAGTGTTGTTAGTAGACTGAATTTAAACAGGTAGAATGGCTTGATGTATACGATTTTGCTGTCTGTAGAAGCCCTAGTTAGGCTATAGTAAGACAAATCAATCCAGAAAATGTGGGTCCAGTTCATGCCCCTCCTGATGCTGCCATGACAGCTCCTGAATCTATATCTGAATTGCTAAATGGACCAATTTAGAAAAGAAGCTCTTCTTGTCATGGTCCTTACTAATTGGCTTACACAGGTATTCTCCTTTCTAAGCAGATTCAGGCCTAAATAAAGAAAAGAACACTATAGGATTTTGAACAATGGATCCTGTGCCCTTCCTGTCCAGGAAGCTGCCTAGTGAGGAGAAAACAGCAGATGTACAAGCAACTGTTATCTTGGGTAAAAGAGATGCTTTTCTTGGGACCATATCAGTTTCATGTTTATAGCTCCTTAGAAGGCTATATCTATATGATGACAGGCTTTCTGGTGAAAGCTGAGAAATTCAGTTGCAAATCTGAATGCTACAAAATGTGTAGCTATTTGGCAATGGGAGGATCAAACATCTGGATCTTTGACTCAGTTTTTTCATTTTCACCCAATATTTTCATATTGTGAAACACACCAATTAAAAAAAGCAGCCAATCTGGTGTTTTGGCTTTCTTAACAGCCACTTTGTATCTCAGAATGGTTGGACCAATTGATTGCCCAGCTTTACATGGCCAAAATGAACAGATCAAGATAAAAATGGTTAGGTAGCTGTTCTGATTTACTTCAGTTGATATACTTGTATTGCGAACTCTAGCTAGGTGCTTTACAAATGCAAATGATTTCTGACATCTCAGAATTTAATAATCTATCAGAAGGTAGAAAGTTGTCATTTCTCTCCAGTTCTCCAGATAAAGAAGTGGTACAGAGAGTAACATGATTTTCTTTGGGAAAAATATAAGTCAGTGTGTTCATTCTCTGCTAGAACTTGTATGTTCCTCTCTCTGTGGGACTCAAACTGTACAAATGAGACAAAACTACATATGAGTATTCACAGACAGCACACTACAGTTGACTTTTGAGGCTCTGAGGAATAGAATTACTGCAAAACTAAAAAAAAGATAGAAAAGTAAGAGAAAGCATATTGAAATTCTGTTTTACAGTGTACTATGTTGGAGTTTCCAAATATTCTGAGGAATAGCCTACATTTTTCAGGCTATCAGTGTTAATATACTAAATGCATTTCATTTAGAAAATTAAGGGGCATGAAGGTCAGGATAGAAAATATTTAGATTATGATGCAATTTTTATACAATTTCACTTGAGTAATAATACTAGGGCTAGTATTAAAGTGATAGAAGCCCTAGTAAGGGTATAGATTAATTTTGGGGTAAAATTTACATAATCAGGAAGTGTTTTTAAAAGAAATGCAATTATATACCTAAGTAAATTACCTTTGCTTTCTATCACCATCTTTTCAGTAAAGATCACCTAGATCTACAAATATGAGTATAACCATTTTTGTAGGCCTGCATCTAGGTTTCCAAACGATGATGGTTCTATAGCTGCCTTCAAGATGACTTTTTTTTCCTCCTGGCAAAGAATGCAATGCTATGGAAAGATTAAAAAAGAAAAAAAAATACTAAGTCAAAGAATAAAATTGAAATAATATTTAAGGAAAATTATTTTCTTTCCATGTATTTTTAAATTTTACAGCTTTCAAAATAACCCAGCATACAGTACCCCTCAGATTGACTGACTCATCTCCATGTCCACACACTTTCTTTAAAAACAGAAAAATCATTTTTGAAAATGATCAAAACATAACATTTTGCTGGAACAGATGCCTTGCCTGCGCTCTGTGCCACATTTTTGTAGTATTTAAAATGAACGTTTCAGTTTTAAACACCACAGCATGACTAATCGCCAGTGAGGAGGAAAAGAAGGTCCTCGAGGAGTCAAAGTTGGGGTCCTCCTCCACCCCATTGGTGAGGAACACTGCAGCTCTGATCTGTGGGCACCTGGCCTGTGTCCCAGGACTGCCCTTCTCAACTTTGCTTCCCAACAAGAAGCATTTTGAAAATTTTGACTATCTTGAGATTCAAAGATAGGGGGTCATTTTTTAATATCCAAGCTGATATGTACTTTGGGGGATTTGTTTGTTATTTTATTTTGCGTCTCTTATTATAATGCATCCTTTTAGGCACCATCTAAATTTTAACCTTTGAGGATATATTCTGAATCCCAATTTAGCATTATGTCCCAATTTACATGTGTTCTTCCAGAGAAGTATTCTCAAAGACCCCTGCCCCTTTTAAAACTGGTCTGATTTGGAAGATAAATTCTGTTGTGACCCAAAGTATAAAGATTCTCTGTCCAGGAAAAAAAAAAAAAAAACATAGTACATTATTTTTCTGATTACATTTTTTCTATTACTGGATTTAGTGATGGATGGATACAAATAGATGACATTTTAAATCATATTGGCTTCTCCACGTTTCTACAAATTTGGGAGACAAGCTAAGTGATCTTTTACTTTTCACCAGGGTAAGAAATCAATACAGCTTTGGCCTCCAGTATTCTGCTGATTGCTATATTATAGATGACTGCTGAGACTAGGCTGGTGGCTTTCCTCTTTTTCCCTCACTTCCAGTTCTGCATGCATGCCTTCAAAACCTAAGAAATCATTGAAGAAACATTTTAAGAGTAAAGGCTTTAAGGTCACTGCAGCATACGAGGATCATATGGACATCCCAACAATAATAATAATAAGTATTCTTTCATGTAAGGCTGTAGGGCTAAGGACCTTCTTCTATTTTAGTGAATATTTTGCTCATTTCTAATCTTAACACACATGTAGGTTTTGGCCTGCTATAAGCTCCAGAGTTTTGTTTGTTTTGTTTTTGTGGGATTTTTGTTTGTTTATTTGGTCCTGGTGAGGTTACTCAATTTCTATATATTCTGGTCTTTGATGGGAAATGTGAGATTCATAAAGAGACAATCAGACAAGTCTGTTCCAATTTTAAAATGTTTCTGAATGTGTAAGGCAATTGGGAAAATCTAGGGTCTGCCATTATGCTATGCCAGTCTACTGGAATCTTGTAATTATTATTAAGAGTTAATTTACTAACAAGTTTACAATGGAAATATGGACAGAAAGTGGCTGTCATTTCATGATCCACAGAGTACTGATCTAACCCTGAATCTAGAGTATTTGTCAGGGGCTCAGTCACACATTACACAATACTGAATTTTCTAGGCAAGAGTCATGGCTTACACCTTCAGAGCAATATTGTGAATGTATAGGAACAATATAGACATGTGTGGAGCCAGACAGGGATGAGGGCTCTATTTCTTTACCTCATCCTGTATTATTATTTTAGAGAAAGTTCTATTTAAGTGGATCTTGAATTGCACAGGACATCCTGTGTCTTTTCCTAATGGATGGCATTTATAAATGAGAAAAGGGTTGATGGTAAGATAGAATGAGGAAATGGAGAAATTATCAAAAAACTAACTTGAGCAGAAAATGTCTAGCTCCCATCGCAACCCTGCAGTATAAAATGATCAATACATTTTTTGGAAAGTGTTTACATTTATTTTGTTTTCTTTTTTATACTAAAAATGATTTGGGAACTCTTATACATGTACTATATGCAAAGGGAAGTCAGAACTAAAACGTATGTATCATGGCATCTAATGACCTAAAATGCTGTTGAGAATTAGCAGTATGAACATCTTATGAGGGTAAATAATCATTTGCTAAATTGTGTCACATGAGAACATGTTGTATGTTTTGAAACTATCTCAGGTATTCCAGGATATCTCATATATTTCAGAATTATAGTGATCTTTAACATTTTATTTCATTCTTTCATAGGTGCCATTTCATACTGAACATTTTAATTTTTTAGATTAGAAAATATAATCACCATTAATATAACTTAGAAATCTTGAAAGCATCTAGAGAACAATTACATTCATGAATATGTGCACAGTTAGTAAGTGCTTCAAGGGAGAGAAGAAATTGGGACTTAAAGAATTACTGATTAGTTCAAATGGTTCAAGGGCAAAAGTTGAATATTTCAGGCAGTTGGAAGAGAACAAGGAGGACCTAGGAAATTATGAGATTTTAGGAACACATGTGGGCAATGTCAGGGATTAGGAGAATGGAGGAAAATAAGGTTGGATAGATGGGAATTCTGGAAGATCTTGAAAATGAAGTGATTTAGAAAAGATTTACCCTGGGGTGTCACCCCTTGTTAAGGAAAGTGACCACTTATTGTTGGACTTAGAAAGGTTGGTCTGGCAGTAACGTGGAATAAAGCAGGAAAAAGGCTGAGTTGGGGCATCTAGGCCAGAGTTGGTTTAATAATATAGTTATGAAATGAAAACCTTAAAAGTTAACTTTCTTTCAGTCATATGAAGATATTTTGCTATTGACTTACAATTGAACAGACATAGGGTTGAGGGAAGGCAGTTTCTAAAGACCGAGCTACCTCATAGCAATGAGGGAGGGGGCTCTGGCCTGCAGCATTTCCAATCAGATTGGACCATAGCACTTTTCTTTCATATAGCATCTCCTGGGGACTGGGGGTGGGAGGACATGCATAGTAAGAAATACCCATATATGAAAATAAAGAAAGCAATACAGTCTTAAATATAAAGATATATGGATGTATAATTTCATTAAGATTGAATCATTTCATAGCTGCAAGGAATTCAGCCTTTGTTAATTGCCTTTGGCTTTAAGACTTGTCAGAATTCTTCTGCTCATTAAATTCATAATCTCTCCTTATGAGGGAGCGTTGAGAACGACTTCACTGGAGTGGTTCACCCACTCACAGCCCCCAAGTCAGGCTGTTCATCATCTGAGTGTTTTTCTCCAAGCACACAAAGAAACTATTTTATCCTGGGTAGGGGCTTCCCCTGACCTCCCACCCCCCTTGTTAGGTAGACAGCCATCCCCAAAGAGATGTGTCATTCTTGGAACAGAACATCCCTTGGCGAAGATTCACTGAGTAATCATTCAGCTAGAAGCATAAATCCACCCCGAGGGGCGGAAAAACCCATAGTGAAAAAGAATATTGGGCAAAGGGAATTACATCCCAGGCTATTAAAATAGACGCAGGCAATGAAGTGAATGTGCTGGGATGAAACAAAGGGGATTCTCCAAAATCCGAACACGGAAGTCTAGGTGATAAAGTCTTACCTAAGTCGTGATTAACTCTTCAGTCACTCGGGAAGATATTACTCTTGCCTTTTACTCAGGACAGTAAGGAGGTAAATCTACACTGAGCCATTTCCTGTTGACTTCATGGAGCCTATAAGGAAAACAAGCTTTCTTCCTTTTCCTCTTTCCTTTCTTCCCTGCTGCCCTTCCATTTGTGGCTATCATGTTGACCCTGCAAAAGACATTAGACAAAGGATTAGTCAGAGCTCAGGATTCTCCGGTGAGTCAGAGCAGCCTACCTGCAGCCAGACAGGCCTGGGGCAGGGAGCAGAGTTGGCACCAGCCCTGCTCTGTAGGTTGGAACAGGAGCTGAGAGAGCTGTCCTTGCTGCAGAGACTGGCGGGGAAGTTACTGCTGGGTGGGCTAGGCACAGGTCCAACAGGGATCAACATGTTCCCGTCACGATTCAGACAGACGCCTGGCACCAGGGGGTTCCAAACTGGAGCCACCCAACAGGTGGGCAGAGCATTGCTCAGAAATTCAGACTGGCCGGGGGCTTGATTATTAAAAAGACAGGATATGGAAGGAGTTAGAACACAGACTCCTGGTGTCATTTGCCTCGCTTCTAACTATGTGATTGTGGACAAACTTTCTGTACCTCAGTTTCAAATAATATGACTAAGGCTTTTTTTTTTAGGGTGAAATGAAGTAATAAAAATATCTCATACTTATTCAGCACTAACTGTATGTTAGGCAATATGCAAGGAGCCTGCTATGCATAATTACATTCAGTCCCCATGGCAAACCTATAGGATAAATGTCACTATTGTCTCCATCTCATATGTGAGGGAAATGATACTTAGGTCACCAGCTGGTAAGTGATAAATCCAGATTTGACTTCAAGGACCAAGAGTTTAGCCAAATGCTCTCAAAAATCTAACTCCCTTATCACCGCTGTAGGGGATGGGGACAATGTTTCCAGCCCAAGTTCCTATTGTACAACTCTAGTCCTTGGTGTGGGAGAGAGGGAAAGATGATAGTAATGCTGTGGTCTTCTTAGTCCAGAGAGTTAAGAGCTGGGGTCCTGCTCAGATTGTTGAAAAGGGCACCAAAAATCAAACTGCAATCCTACGTACTTTAGCACACAGAAGAGACTTGAGAACTTGGAGCCATCAATAGAAACAAGTCTTCAAAATGGGACTCCATACAAGTAGGCAGGTAGCAAAGGGGGAGCCCAGGGACCAACCCTGGGGCAGTGACCCTGGATTATCATTCAACTCAGTCAAGGAAATTCACAAAGGGCAGCCCAGTGCATGGAAGGTAAAGGAATCCTGATGCCTAGAGCAGGAGGCACTGGGAAAGTGTGCAATAATAGGTTCAGTATCAGCTCAGGAACTAGAGCTAAACTGAGCTTGCAGTTTGGGGATATTAGTTGGACTCCTGTGGATTAAATCTAAATGATTGAACATTAAAATTTGTTCAGGCTATTTCTTTACCAATATAATATTGTGCAATTTAGTGTAGTTTACTGTAGTGTAGAATGTTAGTTGCTCAGCTGTGTCTGACTCTTTGCAACCCCAGGGACTGTAGACTACCAGGCTCCTCTGTCCATGGAATTCTCCAGGCAAGAATACTGGAGGGGGTTGCCATGCTCTCCTCCAAGGGATCTTCCCAACCCTGGGATTAAACCCAAGTCTCCTGCATTGCAGACAGACTCTTTATTGTCTGAGCCATCAGGGCAGTATAGTGTAGTACACTGTATACAAAATAGTGATGACAGAGTAGTACAGTAGTGTTTGGTATGATGTAGTATTGTGCAGTGTGGTGTAGTTTATTGAAAGATAGTATAGTACAGAGTAATGAGGTGTGACATTGTGTGATGTGATGTAATGCAGTGTAGAGGAGCATAGTGTTTTCCTTATGTTGTGTGCTGTAGTATAGTTTGTTGTAGCAAACTGTAATGTAATGCAGTGAAAGAACCACTGAGCTGGAAGTTAAGAAACTTGAGTTCTCATCCCTTCTGTGCCATTAATAATTGTATGGCCTTGGCTAAATCATTTAGTCCTTTTTGGCTATAGTTTCTTATAACATGTAAAATGGGGAGGTTGGAAAAGATGATCTTGAAGGTCAGTTCTGAAACATCCCACAGCTTAGTCTTACTCATGAGACCTCTAACAACTTTATTTTCTGCCAAGATTTAGAGGTTTCTTATACAGACTTTCCCCAAGTTTAGAATGCCAGATAATGTTCCTGGAAGAAAGTAGAAAAGGGAAAAGTCCATAAATAGATTTTAGTACCAATCTAACATTAGAAACTAAATTAAATGAAAGGTTAACTTATTGCAATCCAATTCTGGTAATAATAATCTAACTCCCTTATCACCGCTGTAGGGGATGGGGACAATGTTTCCAGCCCAAGTTCCTATTGTACAACTCTAGTCCTTGGTGTGGGAGAGAGGGAAAGATGATAGTAATGCTGTGGTCTTCTTAGTCCAGAGAGTTAAGAGCTGGGGTCCTGCTCAGATTGTTGAAAAGGGCACCAAAAATCAAACTGCAATCCTACGTACTTTAGCACACAGAAGAGACTTGAGAACTTGGAGCCATCAATAGAAACAAGTCTTCAAAATGGGACTCCATACAAGTAGGCAGGTAGCAAAGGGGGAGCCCAGGGACCAACCCTGGGGCAGTGACCCTGGATTATCATTCAACTCAGTCAAGGAAATTCACAAAGGGCAGCCCACTGCATGGAAGGTAAAGGAATCCTGATGCCTAGAGCAGGAGGCACTGGGAAAGTGTGCAATAATAGGTTCAGTATCAGCTCAGGAACTAGAGCTAAACTGAGCTTGCAGTTTGGGGATATTAGTTGTCTCCTGTGGATTAAATCTAAATGATTGAACATTAAAATTTGTTCAGGCTATTTCTTTACCAATATAATATTGTGCAATTTAGTGTAGTTTACTGTAGTGTAGAATGTTAGTTGCTCAGTTGTGTCTGACTCTTTGCAACCCCAGGGACTGTAGACTACCAGGCTCCTCTGTCCATGGAATTCTCCAGGCAAGAATACTGGAGGGGGTTGCCATGCTCTCCTCCAAGGGATCTTCCCAACCCTGGGATTAAACCCAAGTCTCCTGCATTGCAGACAGACTCTTTATTGTCTGAGCCATCAGGGAGTATAGTGTAGTACACTGTATACAAAATAGTGATGACAGAGTAGTACAGTAGTGTTTGGTATGATGTAGTATTGTGCAGTGTGGTGTAGTTTATTGAAAGATAGTATAGTACAGAGTAATGAGGTGTGACATTGTGTGATGTGATGTAATGCAGTGTAGAGGAGCATAGTGTTTTCCTTATGTTGTGTGCTGTAGTATAGTTTGTTGTAGCAAACTGTAATGTAATGCAGTGAAAGAACCACTGAGCTGGAAGTTAAGAAACTTGAGTTCTCATCCCTTCTGTGCCATTAATAATTGTATGGCCTTGGCTAAATCATTTAGTCCTTTTTGGCTATAGTTTCTTATAACATGTAAAATGGGGAGGTTGGAAAAGATGATCTTGAAGGTCAGTTCTGAAACATCCCACAGCTTAGTCTTACTCATGAGACCTCTAACAACTTTATTTTCTGCCAAGATTTAGAGGTTTCTTATACAGACTTTCCCCAAGTTTAGAATGCCAGATAATGTTCCTGGAAGAAAGTAGAAAAGGGAAAAGTCCATAAATAGATTTTAGTACCAATCTAACATTAGAAACTAAATTAAATGAAAGGTTAACTTATTGCAATCCAATTCTGGTAATAATTCTTTGTTAAGTGAAAGACATTCTTAGCCAAAATACTGGGAGGTCTGGGTAGCTGGAGACCAGTTCCAGAGAATTTCCTTTTATACCCTTTGTCTAAGCACAACTGCAGTACCTGGAGAGTAAGTAATCAATTTGGTCAAAATTGCTGGAGCAGATGGTCCTCCCAGTCCAGATTACTGTTATCAGTAGTGAATTTTAAATGATTTATCTGCTGGAAGAAGTATGAATTCAGTACAATATTTTCAACTAAATTATTAATTGATCTAAAAATAAATGTACAAGTTTTAAAGTTAAATCATTCTAAGAAGCTTATTTAAAAAACAGAGAGGTTCTTTGTCTTATTTTTCATTTGCTCTAGTTCTTCTGCCCCAAAGCAAACACTTTTGACTGTTTTATCTATTACTTCTGGTATTTACATATTTTCATATTTAGTAAATAATGCTATACTACACTCCATTGATCCATTCCTTTTAGATATTATCTGTTGACTTCCCATATTGATAGATTAAGTTTCAATCTCACTAACACTCCCTCTTGGCCTACTCTCCCATACTTTTGAGGTTCAATTAATATTCAATGTTAGTATTATTATGCCCTTGAAAATATGATGTACTATGATTGATTTTTTCAGTACTTTTTTCCCTTAATATACACACTTATTTTATTTGTATGTATGTATTGTTAATTGTTTAAACACCTTCCAAAAATCTTTCTGTGAGAACTAATTTTTCACTAGATAAATCATATCAGCTGTCTTTCGATTCCTTGTTTCTATTTTGTTTTGATACCTCTCTAGGTCTGTTTAATAACTGTCATCCTGGGAATTTCCTTTGTCCTTCATCCTTAGAATTCCCTTTGCTTTTCTCCTTATTTGGGTTCTCTATTCTCTCTGTCTCATAACTCCCTCTGTAATGACATGCTCCTTTGTTTTGAAGAAGCAATTTTTTTAGCCGTTCTGTCAGGTTAAAAATATACTGTTAGAGCAGGTATCATGATGATAACATGCCCTTGACATACCTGTCTTTTGAGTCACAGAGTTCTCATTTGTACTGATTTTTTCAAATCTGGGGATCCTTTGTCATCCTGGAATTTCCCTTCTTCATCATCATGAATATTTCCTTGCTTCTCTTCTGTGTTGACATGTCTGTCTGAATGCTCTTTCTTCCTAATTCTAGATTACTAACTCCTCTGGTGAAGAACTTCTTCCATTAGCTTCCTGAAAAAATGTGCAAGAGAGATCTTCACCTTTGAGATCTTCAATGTTTGTAAATGACTTTCATTTTTATCCGTAGAATTGATTGATAGTTTGGCTAGGTATAGAATCCTAATGTGGAATTCCTTTTCCTTCAAATGTTAAAAGAAATTACTCCATCATTTTCTTGCCTTCAATATGACCTAGAAAAGTCAGATTCCATTTTAATAATTGATCCTTTATATGTATTTTGCATTTTTTTCTCTCTGGAGGTTTCTAAATTTGCTTTGTTATTGTTGTTGTTTTTGGTGTTTGTTTGTTTTCTGGAAGGGTTCCTTACCTTTATTTTCTAACCCACTATTGAGATTTTCCATTTCTGATGTTCCCAGTGTTTTCAACTCCCAAGAAATACTTTTTGTTGTATGAATACACACAATACACACAGATGATCCTCCTTATTCTCAGATTTTGTGGTGGCACTTTCATGATCATTCACAGACATTTAGAATTGCAAAAAAAAAAAAAAAAAA